>JAVQJF010056555.1:0-14836 GCA_036023855.1 Gadopsis marmoratus
ATGACGCCCACCCAGAGCCTGGTTCTGGTTCTGCTCGAGGTTTCTGCCTGTTAAAGGCAGTGTTTCCTTGCCACTGTCTCCTAGTGCTGCTCATGGTGGAAATGTTGGGTCTGTACATATAAAGTTGGTCTAGACTTGCTCTATATTAACAAGTGCTATGGCTCGATATTGTTGAGTTGAGTATTGTATCTTTTGAGAGTCAAAGAAAATGTGTCTAAAAGATAACTTAGAACTGTAGCTACTTAAGCTAACATTCATGTTAACTTAACAGACAGGCGGCCGCACAGCCCTGAATCCTCCTGGAGGTCCCAGATCAGAGCTCTGAAGGTGAGTAATAGTCACTGATTCTCTAGATCATTTACAGTATTTCCTTAAATAAAAACCGGTAGTCAAGTAAAGGCCGGGTCTCCAGTAATAGCCGGGGGAAAAACAAGGATGGATAAACTCCCGGTGGCTTTCATATTATGTGAATTCATTATGGTAACCATAATGTATATTTTTATTGCTTTATTTTAATAGTTCAACACTATAATCATGCTATTTTACACATTTTCACTGCAGCTGTCTGTGTGTTAATGTCCAAACTGTAATGTACAGGCACCGCAAGAGGAAGTAGCTACATATCAAGTGCTGTATAGGATTCTTGCAAACCAGTGTTTCACCACAACACCTTCCTACAAATGTTTCACAATAAAAGCCTTGTTAAGAAATAAAGGGTTAGGGTTTTTGTCCACTAAAATGCTAGAGGGCTTATAAGTTGAAATGGAAACAGGAAGCATTGAGTAACAGCATAATTCAGTAACTTTAACAGGGTAAATGGGAGCAGATCAAAACGCTAAATGCTAAAATATCACTAATTGTACTTTTCAAATAGAGTCTGCCTCTAGTGCAAGCCTGCTTCAAATAAAGGCCTGGTACCTCCTGCAGTTCAGGTAAATAAAGGCCCCGGTCTCTAATTGAGGAAATATGTAATGTATATCTCTAAAATGAAGGACTTCTCCACTGTAACTGTTGTGCATATGACAATAAGGAACTCCAACTTGTACTACTGTCACCTGATACTGGTTCAAATCCAAATTAAACTATTTACAAGAATGATATCTCTCAACTCGTTAGTGAATCATCACTAATATATGAGCTCTAATCCCAAGTACGGGCACAATGCATGAAGTGTTGAAGGAGCCGTCACACTCCACCCATCATATTATGGGCTTTTCGTTCCCTCATCGGCGGCTTTTAGGTTCCCGTTCTACCATGCTGTTGTTGCCTGAGGGGCAAATTCTGCAGGGCCTGGGGATACAAGCAGCTTTCATGTATTTGTACATGTTTGTGTGTGTTGTGACCGTGGAGCCTGAGGACCACAGCACAATGAAGATCACATACACAGGTGATTGATGCAGAATACCTTCCAGCTGGTGCCTGATGACAAGTAGACACACCTGCCCTAAACAGGGCATAAAGAAAAGGCAGCCAGCGATGCAGAGGAAAAAGAGGACCGAGGACCGAGGACCGACGACCTGCGCAGAGCCGGTCGGAGAGGATCACGGAGATCCTGACGGAGATCCTGACCACTTTAGAAAGCCAATACCTGTGGCTAACCTATCCGTCTGACGTTTCCCAAAAAGTGGACGGCGGACGCCAACCCATACGGACCCCCAGCAATGCCACCACTGCCTAAACCCAGAAGTGAGTCCCCAGGACCTCGCGTCACCGTTTGTTTTGGACAATCCCGATTACTCTTGAATAAAAGGGACACCCTTATTTGACTTTAATGCTTCCCTGGTGTTTGTATCACAGTGGATTCCACCTCTGCACCCCGGTCCGTCACAGTGTGTGTGTGTGTGTGTACATGGTGGAAATGCATGCATGGAAATGTGTGTTTGGGTTGTTAAAGTTTATTTTTAAAATGATGGTGTTTTGCAGTGGTGATGATCGGAGGTATAGAAGAGTTGGCAACAGGAAACACACACACACAACATAAACACAGCCGTCCTCACTCGGTGTCAGTGATCGTTAGGGGACGGACATGTTGCAGCTGCTGACATCCTGTTGTTTCAGTTTAACTTCCTTTTTCCCGGAGTGTCAACATTCAGCACAAACATCCTAAAGCCACAAAACTATTTGGGAATCATTTCTGTCGAACTGAACTGTCGCATGATATCGTGAAGCCGTAGCCCACAGAGTCCTCTTTTCGTGTTTCTGTCTTCGGTGACAAAGGCACTCGCTGCCGTATGGATTTTGCACTCCACTTCCCAAAAATCACTTGTCATTCAGACTAGTGCTACTGCTGCAGATGATCAGTCAGCTTCCTACACTACTGTAAGCGAGTTTAAGAGATCTGCTTTTGTATTTTGGTGGGACTCTGTTGTATAAAGTGATGTCAGCTCTCTTGATCCAGGTTCCGCCGAAGACAAGAAGCTTGCCTGAAGGTTTTCTACACTGTTCTTCACTACTGTCAACTCAGTCTGTTGCCACACACAAATCAGTTTTTTGAATTCACAGACTGTAGTTGTCCTTCACATAATGCAGCTCTGTACTTGCTGTAGAGGAGTAAATGTGTTGTCAGCAGCAGGCTGAGGGGGACAAAACAGTCTAGAAACCGGCCCTCAGGTTTGGCTCGGGACATCTCCACCGAAATCACATATCTCTGTGCACCAATCAGAATTCAGCAATATCAAACATCAGATGACAGTTTGTGCCTGAACGTTCTTGACCGATATGAAAAGGTTGTGGCCTGGTGTGTCATTCATAGTCGATAAGTTATCTTGTCTCGGAAAATGCTGATTCCTTTCTTTTTATTTTCTCTCCTTTTTAAAAGACTGTCTCATGTTACAATGTAGTTCATCAGTCAATACACAGTCTGTACTGCTGCTTGTCAAAGTTTTGGTTAATCCCCGAGAGAAGGCAGAGAGCAAGGTGAAGAAAGGCAGCGATGGTTTGCTGAGCTTGTATGGACAGAGGCTGAACTATCCAAACACATTAGGTGCAAGCTGCAGATGCCAGCCGTGTCCCGACATGAAGTTCAGCGCCTCGGCTTCTTAACACGGGCATTACAATCATGCATTTCGTCTCGGTCTTCTTACAAGCACCGACAGGCAGAAAGAGCGAGCTCAGGACAGACAGAGCTGTGCTCTGCTCACTGCAAAATACCCTTTTTACTATTAACATGTTAGTGTCACGCACCTTAGCCTCACTGCCCTATAGGAGCCAGTATCAATTCATTTCAAATCTTCATTGTCCCTGGAGGTCATGGAAACCACAGGAGAAACATACTGTACCTACAACACAAACACTATCGACAACAAGTGGAAGCAAACTGTTAGTAAAACGTGAACCTTAGAAATGAAGGAGCTCCTGAACCACCTCCTGGTTCCACCGAGGTTCGGGTAGGTTTGGGATGGAGGTGGCCTTTCTGACCAGGTGTCTAATGTACAGAGTGGGGAGACTGAGCACACACACACACTTAGGGCATTAGGGACTTATACCTATTATTTTACCACACACTCCAAAAGGTGTGTGTATGTGCCAATGTAACACACACACACACCAGAACAAATATGTCATCATTTTCTTTTTTATGACTTCTGACTATGTCAGAGAGTCCTCACCTGCAGGCAAACACCTGGACCTGCGACGGTACAGAGACGGTCTCTCTCTCCCACAGGCAAACAGGCAGACAGACAGACAGCAGGCTGGGAATGTTGACCTACAGGAAAGCACAAATGCTGTATGAAGGAGGGGAGGGAAGAGGAAACACAGGGAGACAAAAGGAAAGAAGAGTGGGTGAATGAGGGAAGACAAAGACGGGGGCAGGAAAGTAAGGTGCGGCAGACAAAGGAGGGGGGGGGTGGGACAAAAGGAAGGACAAAGGGAAAGAGGGTAGAGATGGTGGGGGGAGACAAGAAGCAGAGAAACGCAGCAGCTACATGTTGGAGTGGAATTAGAAATCAGAAGAATTATTTAGCCAAACACCTCGTATGTTTAACAGATTACCTCAATATTCCCAGCAGAACCTGAAGGCAGCAGTTCGATGCTGTAAGTGAACGCAGCGTGGGCTATAGTGAGAGGGGGGGCAGTGTATCAAATCTCAGCTCACACACACACATACACACACATGCTGGACCCAGATGTCCAATAGTGATGATGTCATCAGCAGGACCAACAGTATTGACCGGGCTGACTGGACTAATGGAGCCAGCTGCTGTGGAAACTCAAAGCCCGTCAGGATGAATGGGAATGAAGTACTGAATATTTTAGAAATGTATCGGTGACATTTGTGGTTACACATAGAAAGCTGTTGGACCACTGAGAGAGCTGCTTTTAACAGCGTACCCGTGTGTGCCTGATGGCTAAAAATCTTTGCTTCTTCTTGTGAAATATTGAAGAGATTTATACCAAAACAACAAACAAAAGAAACAAACTCTTCTGTTTGTGCACACGCCTCCACGTCCTTCGACAGCACAAAAACGAAGCCAAAATGATGGTGATGTCATTTGGAGCCAGAGTCTGTACTGTAACTGTAGTGATGGGTGTCGAGTTCCCGCCTGAACCAATCGCGAGCACACTCACAGTTGTCAATCATGACGTCTCGCCCCCTTTTATAGCATCAAATATCATTCATTGGGAACATTTTATTTGACTACTTGATTTTTCAGCTTGGCCCATGTCCCATCTGCTAACATGGAGGGGGGCGGGGCTTGTGGCCTATACTGCAGCCAGCCAACAGGGGGCGACCGTCCATCTTTATATACAGTCTGTGGTGCACATGTTCAGTGCTCTGGAGTTAACGGATCATAACATAAGGTAGTGTAACAATCTGACACGTTTGAAGGGAAGTCAGAGTGAACACATCATGCAGATGAGTCCCGACAACACTCACCGTTTACTTTGCCCACAAAGTTACAGGTTTCTGTGGTTACTCCAGTCCTTCAGCCTAAATACTGAAGGAATTCTTTAATTCTCCTTCTTCATACAGGGTGATGATGTTGGTCAGCTAACTTTAGCCACGATGTAAGCTAATGTTAATAAAGTGCAAAGTAAACAGTGGATAATCTGATGACAGTAAAATTATCAATCTGAGAACATGATTGATTCATTTTACAAATGTGCACATTTCCTTTCTCCAAGAATCCTTCCAGGTGCTGTACTTTCCAAACGCTATTGAAATGAAACACTATAAGAAAAGAAAATGAATTTTTGGATGAACTACACAACGTACTGACATAATAGACCTGTGCCACGGTCCACTGGTAGCTCCTGCTTTGTGTTAAGGAGCAGCAGGTGGGAGCCAATATAACACAGCCTGTCTGCCATGACGACATCAGCATTAACACGGTATCCTCCCCGAGTATCACCACGCTTAGTAACGTTTATGTGGTGCAGAATCTGAAGCTCTGGAGGAAAACACTGTTTAGAGTACATCGCTATGGGGATGGAAACAGCCTCTCTGTTGGCTCCCTGCTCTGTGTCTGCAGGGGACACAGCTGGCTCAGAGCTCCGTCCTCTACAAGCCAGCAGGATGTATACAGTTTGTCCCCCTCCTATTGTCCATTGTCCTGTAGTGACTAGCTGCGGTGAAGCTGGTCTGGCCTTCCAAGAAACCAAGGAAATCCCGAGCCTCAAGCACACACACACACACTAAAGGGTAAAAATAAAAGACAAAAGACTGTACAAGTATAAATAGTCCTTGGAATTCGAATCCAGGACACAGCCAAGTCAGCTAAAGGAAGAAAAGCAATGGGACGTAGTCCACCAATCAGTACTCATGGATCCAGCACAGGCCTATGGTCTCTGCTGGGTATCGAACCTTAATGTCTTCTTGCTACTGACTGCAATGTGTCTGCAGCTGCATCAGAAACTGTAAGTAGTGAAAGCTGTAATCTTTTTTTACTCAAGGCTTCAGTATGCTTCAAATGATCAGGTTTGTCTGTCACACGCCTGGGACTCCCCCGGGCTGCATCCCACAGCCCCTCCAAATATCTGTCTTCAGTCTGCCTTTGTCGTCTGGAAGCTGCTGTAAATACATTTGCTTTGACAATATACGCTGTATTATGAAAGAATGAAACATAATCAATATAAGTAAATCATAATCAATGTATTCAGCATGTTTCATCTGCATTCCACTTCAAATGTGCAGCCTTAAGGAGCAGACATCACACAGCAGTAGGTGCATGTTGAGGTTTGTCCATGCGTAGGCGTTTTGAAAAGTGTATGGTATGTTGGAAAGTACCTTTGGCTCCACAAAAGAAAAGCACAGTCTCGATCCCAAATCCAGGGGGAAAAACTACAGTCATGGCTGACTCATCATGTCAATAGGATTTTATTGGCCATCTGGCCTGAGGACGGTAAAATAAAGGAGAGGGGCCTTCTGACCACCTCAGCCCTGGGCAGATGAGACAGCATGTTCGAACAGACCTTTGGTTTATCGCTGCCTCCGAGTTTGTAACATACACACCTTCTATAACAGCTTGTACCGACACTGTTTTCAGCTCTGATCATCTCACGTTTATCTCTGTGCTGCAGAATAAACTCTGAACTTCTCCAGTGAATTCTTCAATCTTGCAGCAAAGCAACTGAGAAACAGAGAACATGTTGGGAGAGGTGATCCAGACTTAGGCTGGCCCAGACCTGGTCGTCTTTCCCCCGACACCGCCGTGAATCGCACCAGAGGCGATACACTTTCAGTCCCTACTCAAAGGATGCATGGCGTTGCACTCGTGGTACACAAGAAGTGACAGAAGAAGAAAGAAAAGGAGAGCTTAAGAGAGAATTCAGATCCTTGTCATGTCAAGTCAAATATCATGTCCAAAATCTAGAGTCAGACGCCGCCCTGCACGATGCTGTGACACCCTCGACAAAGTTCTTTACTCTGCAGTGAGATTCTTCTTCTTTCAATGTTAGTGACTTCAGCCCAGTTTCTCCAGGAATTACTCTGTGCTCATTGTCTTTGACTCAGGAAGGATGCAGCCATTGCTTTTAGCTTTGCCCTAACCGCACTAAACATTTAAAAACGCTGCATCTGAAAGTAATCCAGGCTTTTACAGAATCTTCCAATATCGACACTGTTGTCTGGTGATGATGGAGCTGCTCATTTGGGCAACGTGCGCGTGTCGACAACATTTAAACAATTTTTCCTTCTTTAGTGACATGAAAAATAGTTTTGGTAGGGACACATGCATCTATTTGTCAAAAGTAAGGTGTCAAAGCAGAAATGCGTTGCTATTAGTAACTAAACTCAGGTATCGTATCAACACTAATATTAAAAATGTGTACAATAACCAGCACTCTGTCAAGTGATGAAACGTGTAAGAAGCGCAACCAGCAGTGCATTACAGGAAGGGATGTGCTGCAGCGCCACACGGAGGAGGAAAACACTGGAATCATTTTCTAATTCTTCCTTCACATCACTTTGTGCTTGAAACATTGGTCGCATCCCTAATTTCCAACAGCATTTGAAAGCAGTAAGTTAAAAAGAGACAGACTGCTGCAGGCTAGGCCCTAACCCTACATGATAATGATGGTAATGATGGTGGCTAGTGATTTATTGGAAGTCATTTCCAGCGCTGCCATTGTTTGACTGACAGTTGCAGCCTCATGCTTTGTGTGTCCACTTTCACTGTTCTGTTTGATGAATCTGTACATCATCAGCTGCTAACACCACCTCCTCCGCCCACAGTCTGCTGGAGATGCTGTGTCTGAAATAAGCCTGGGCCTTTTCAAATTATGTGACATATTCTGAGTGTTAAAATAAAACCCTGATGAAATAAATTGTCTATCAAGCTGCCTCCTTTGCCCTTTTCCTCCCAATAAAGACCTTTGGAGCTGTGCTGGAGGTCACAGCACGGGGAGCTGACAGGGATCCAGGCTCCCAGCTGGTCCACCTCCTCCTGCAGGGCTGCTGATGCTGGGAGTCGCCTGCAGCCTCCACCCCGGGGCATCGCACACCCTAAGTCCTCTAATTAATCACACTCCTCCCCCTCTTCCTCTCCTGCCACATGGTCCTTTGTACCCCTTATAGTCCCATTCACAACACTGAAGCTCCTGCATGTTGTCCTACCTTACACTAACTTACATGTATAATCCTTTATATATCAGAAAGTCTATAACCAGAAGGATGCTATTAAGATGTTACAGTAGAGCCTCCAATAATCTCAATCTCTTATGATTACACTAAATACTATTAAAGTCAAACAAATAAACACCAAGACAGGCCCTATAATGGTAATAATATGGGACTAATAAAAATACCAAAGTACACAAAGTGGACTATAAACCACTGTCTTCTTAGGACACATGTCCCCACAGCAGGTCCAGGTCAATACTGAGCCTTTCTTTAACATTTAGAGCTGAAATAAAAGCCAACACATCCTGACAACAACATGTTAACAAGCAGCACACAACTTGTGAATGCAGAGAGTTTCACAGCCTACCTTTGTCCTTATTCTCCGTTTCCATCATGTTAAAAAGAAATATTCCTGCCAGAGCTGACAATGGAGCAGGGCGGGTCCTCCTGTCAAACCCCCCGCAAAGACTGACAGCAGGCTCGGCCAATAGAGGGCGGGGCTTCTTAGGAGGCTCAACAGCAAGAGGATGTTTGTTGTGGATTTCTTTGTTGAATCAGTCAAAATAAGTGAGAGTTTTGAAAGAAGCATAATGCCTTCAAGATGACATCAATTCATCCCAACGAGGAAACATTTAATCAACTTACATGCAAAGTTGCAAAATAACTGCAAATGTTTCGTTTGTTGAAATCCCCTGGTGGCATGATGATGTTTCACACTCAGGTCTGAGGAAGATGGTTGTCCTGGTTCAAGTCTGTAAAAGGCAGCTTCAAGCACCAACCTTTCCCTGACCTCAGCCAGTGTTTTAGTAGCTTTAACCTGCACGATGCTCATTGTCTGAAAATGCAATAAAGCGAAATTATGAAGAGAGAATTAAACAATTTCTCATCATGGTGGAGACAGTGCATCAGTACACTCTAGATTTAACTGGATAAAACATTGAGTATTTGTGGGAATGTGGTTGTGAGGATTAGAGAGGAGGATGTGAAACAAATGAAGATGTTTCATCGAGAAGAGCAACCACAACAAATACATCGTTCAACATAAATATCTTCCAGGCAGATTCACATGTTTTCTTACAACAACCAGGAAACAAACAAGACAAAGAGATTCTACTGAATGATAATCGATTCCAAATCTTTACAAGAGCAGACTTAAATGTTATGATAAACCACAACTTTCATGAGACACTGGACCTCCATTCTTCTACAATTCAGCATGCACTGCGTTTCCATGAAGGCTGTACTCAGAACAGACTTAAACACAACATGCAAACAATGGAGATAAATATGATGAAGCAGAAGAGAAAGATGTGGCATCAGAATCAGGTGCAGCCTTGTAAATAGTGTAATCCAGTGTGACCAGTGTAACCAGTATAACCAGTATGACCAGTGGGACCAGTGTAACCAGTGTAACCAGTATGACCAGTGTAACCAGTATAACCAGTATGACCAGTGTGACCAGTGTGACCAGTATAACCAGTGTAATCCAGTATAACCAGTGTGACCAGTGTGACCAGTATAACCAGTGTAATCTAGTGTAACCAGTGTAATCCAGTGTAATCCAGTATAACCAGTATGACCAGTGTGACCAGTATAACCAGTGTGACCAGTGTGACCAGTGTAACCAGTGTAACCAGTATGACCAGTGTGACCAGTGTAACCAGTGTAATCTAGTGTAACCAGTGTAATCCAGTATAACCAGTATGACCAGTGTGACCAGTATAACCAGTGTGACCAGTGTAATCCAGTATAACCAGTATAACCAGTATGACCAGTGTGACCAGTGTAATCCAGTATAACCAGTATAACCAGTATAACCAGTATGACCCGTGTGACCAGTATAACCAGTATAACCAGTGTAACCAGTATAACCAGTGTGACCAGTGTAATCCAGTATAACCAGTGTGACCCGTGTGACCAGTATAACCAGTATAACCAGTATGACCAGTGTGACCAGTGTGACCAGTATAACCAGCATAACCAGTATAACCAGTATGACCAGTGTGACCAGTGTAATCCAGTATAACCAGTATGACCAGTGTGACCAGTATGACCAGTATAACCAGTATAACCAGTGTGACCAGTGTGACCAGTGTGACCAGTATAACCAGTATAACCAGTGTAATCCAGTATAACCAGTGTAACCAGTATGACCAGTGTGGCCAGTATAACCAGTATAACCAGTGTAATCCAGTATAACCAGTATAACCAGTATAACCAGTGTAACCAGTGCTTATAGAGTTGGCTTGGACTTGCTCTATATTAACAAGTGCTATGAGATAACTTTTTATGATATAGCGCTATATAAATAAAATTGAATTGAATTGGTGCTAGGGGAAACTAGCATCAGCAGACAACAAGTACTTTTATTTGTCTTTCAGTTGGAGCCGTTATTTATGGCCCAGCATTCTCACAGCTAGTCCTTACATGCAGGATAAAAGCCTACGGTAGTGTGGCAGAGTTTCTGCGGACAAATTTCAGCATGTCTGAAACGGCTCCGACTGTGACTGATTCTCTGACCCTTAAAGGACAACATATTAGTACTGGATTGATTTTGCAGCTCTGCTTCTGTCACTTGTTCTGAGATAGCGCTCACTTAGTGAAATCTGGGAACATGGCGACTTTGCTGAAAATCGGTGCAACGGGTCAATCACACAGGTTATATTAAATGAGTAAATAGTTTTGCCAGATTAGTCAGCACTTCATTTAAACAGAAAGAAGGGTGCGCCTGTAATGTTGCTGATGCCTCACTGCACAGGAATACTGTGAGTGTGCATGCCTACGGCAAGAACGGCAGGTTGACACTGCTGCAGCTGATATTTACAGCAACATGTATCAGATGTGAAAACACTCTGACAGACAGACAGATGTGGACCAGTAGAGGAGGACGGGTTCTATGGTGCTCCTGTACAGGAGGAGCAGCAGGTGGGGTGTGACGGAGCGTGCCCTGGGTGTCGGTCCAGGCTGATTCCAAGGTACTTGAAGCTCTCCACCATCTGCTCAGTGATGATGGAGGTGTGGCAGTGCATGGAACTGGCTTTATTGCAGGCTTGAATGAGGATCTCCTTAGTCACGGTAACATCCAGGAGAAGGTGTTCAGCTAAAGAGCGAGTGGAGACTGAGAACATAGGATACTGGGCTTAGATTCGTCAGGCGGCACCGTGACGTTAATGGTCATGTCGCTGTGTGACTGCTGGATGTGTTCAAACGGGGATGTACACCGCGACCACCACCTGAGGCGGCGTGGCCGGACCGAACCTTGTTGAAAGCCTCTCGGGTCTGATTGAATCTCCAGACACCAGAAGATGGATGAAGATTTAAAATGTGCTTAACAATGCAAATAATTTGTTTGTTGCAGCAGTCTACAGATTTAAAACTGGAAAAGTCCAAGTAGGACACTTTCAGTTAGAGTGAATGTGGCCTGAGACTTAACTTAGCTTTAGAGAAACATTTCTACTACTTGTGTTTCTACACCTGTAATAATGTCTACAGTTTGTAACACCAACCACTTTTCGTCTTCTCACTTTTAGCTTCATGACTACTTTCACCACTGGAACAATGTAATGGACAAACTCCTCTCTCAAACAAACACAAGCATTTCAATGCATAGTGAGTCTGGGGTTTGGATAAAGCACTTTAATAGCAGATGAATATTAGAAAGAGGACATGACACTTTATGACAACAGTTAGTGTTACTTACTGGAGCAAAATTCATTTGACACTCAGACTAAACTCAAAACTTGATATGTTTGTCTTAAAAAGCTCTCTTCTCAGTGATGCTATTCATTTGACGCTACGTCCTTAAGGTTTCAAAATAACATCCCTTCCTTAGTATTGCAATTAAATAACACAAGCTAATGGAAGCAGCTGACCTGGGCATTTCATTTGACACAATTTAACTGGAAAATAACCACTCAAACCACATTGATGATAATGTTTTCATACATTTCTAAACCCAATTTTCCTGTCCTCATGCATGCCTGAAGGGTTATACACCATGGCTTGTATACAGACAAATATATCTGGTATATATCCAGTATATGTTCACACATCTTGCAGTATGTTAGATGGCGCGTTGACTGATTTACGGTCAAGAAATCATCACGCAAAGCTCATGGACCTCAGTTTAAATGTGGAGCTTTTTACTTTACGCAACAGTGCTTTCAAACAGCAAACATATCTGAGAAGATATAACATAGATTATTGAGTTTTAAATCAGGCAAGACACCACTTGTTATGCTTAAGTGCTGCTGCAGGTCTGTGAAGCTTTAACAAAGTCAGCATGGGCTTTTGTTTTCTGGTAACAAAATCATGATTTCTCTCAGCTGCGTCTCATTGGTTTGATGATCCTTTCCAGAGGTCAAAAATAGCTTATAAAAATAATTTCTTTTGCTTTGTGATGTGAATGCATGTCGTTATGGCAATGCTACTTGTTTGACACCTTTTCACACCCTGAAACCTTCTGCACTGTATGTTTCCTGCAGGGCCTCCTCCTTTTGTATACCCCCCCTCCTTCTGTGATTCATTGCCATGTTGTGGCCCCTGTCCAGCCCTGGCTCTCCTATCGCTGCTGATTTATGAGATGCTTGTGTAAGATACGGGACCACATTCAAACATATCAGGGCACGCATATCAAACTACCCATCCAGTCTTTCCCAACTTCTCTGATTGAAAAGATCTTGAAGGAAAATTGAAAACAAAAGCGTATGATAAGGTGCTTTCTGAGAAAGAGGTCAGAGAAGCTGTCTCTCATGGCTTTGACATGCTTGAACAGTGAGTGTGTACAAGTCTGCAGTTTATTCAATGTCCTAAAGTAATGGCAAGGGTGTAAAAATGAATTGACTTGACAATATAGCAGTCAGTCAGAGAAGGGGAGGCGACTAGAAATTATGGAGAATCAGCGTGAGAGAAAAGGCAGAGCAGTAAACAGAAGACATGACAAGACAGATAAGATGATAAACCCTCGCAAAGTGAAAACCAACTGATGAAAAACTTGAGATAGAAACCGGGACATAAGTCAAGATTGATAGAGTAGAAGAAGGCGCACATAAAACAGTCAGAACCACAGAGACCTGGGGGAAGGCCTGCACGAGAATTAGAAAAAGCTGTTATTTCTGCCAGGGTATCTGAAAGCGTCGAGATGGGCGGGAGGCGACGGGAGGATGCAGAAACCACAGAGGCGAGGAGCATCAACACAGGCCATGCAAACGCAACTCCTCGTCCTCTTCTGTAAGGTTGTCAGTAAAACATTCAGACCACATTGCATACAAAAAGCTATAGATGCTGCCTCAACATCGTGAAAATGTTCCCGTGGGGAGCGCCGCTCTGTGGCGTCACAGGCCAATGGCATGGCATTTTACAGGTGGAAAGTAAGGGTTCATGGCGGTGCATATATAGATATTTCAGAGGGGTTGGTTTTCTTTCCTGCTTCGTCCCAGACAGGACAGATGCTTGATGAGATGTCACATTCTTTTCTGTCTAAAAGAGGCGTGCCTTCTTCTTCATGTCGTTCTTCTTCCAGAGGGCCAGGCGGTCAAACTGCTCCAGGGTCATGCCGAAAACCCGCTGGAAGTCCTCAGAAGATAGGTGTCTCTGGAAAAGCAAAACACAGCAGAAACATATACTTACTTAGTGCAAAACACCTGAACACCAAAATACTGAACATAAAGCAGGTAATAATTTTAAAAGACTGTCCTGACTACAATGGACTGTCAGCACTGGTCATACAAACCGCTTAACTAATTAAAGAAGCAGACTGCTGCCTGATACAACAGTCACCGTTAGTTCCTTTTTACTAAGAAGGTGATCCCTCTCTAAACTCAACTAAGAAGTTTGGCAACATAGTTTTAAAGTGGCTAACATTGGTTGCGGTGAGGTTTGGTAATGTAGCTTTAACGTGGCTAACATTGGTATAGGTGAAGTTTGACAATGTAGTTTTAACGTGGCTAACATTGGTTTTGGTGAAGTTTGGTAATGTAGTTTTAACGTGGCTAACATTGGTATAGGTTAAGTTTGGTAACGTAGTTTTAACGTGGCTAACATTGGTATAGGTTAAGTTTGGTAACGTAGTTTTAACGTGGCTAACTTTGGTTTTGGTGAAGTTTGGTAACGTAGTTTTAACGTGGCTAACATTGGTTTTGGTGAGGTTTGGTCGTGGTTAAATGGATACAAAGAGGAAAATCATGGCAACTGCAATGAAAGGAATAGATTTCAGTTCAAAGTTTTGCTGCTAATCATTATACCTGCCTGGCCAAAAAAAAAAGTCACACACTAATATTTGGTTGGACCGCCCTTAGCTTTGATTATGGGATGCATTCTCTTTGGCATTGTTTCGATAAGCTTCTGCAATGTCACAACATTTATTTCTGTCCAGAGTTGCAGTAATGTTTCACCAAGATCTTGTATTGATGATGGGAGAGTCAGACCGCTGCACAAAGTCTTCTGCAGCACATCCCAAAGGTTCTCAATGGGGTTAAGGTCTGGACTCTGTGGAGGCCGATCCATGTGTGAAAATGATGTCTCCTGCTCCCTGAACCTCTCTTTCACAATTTGAGCCCGATGAATCTTGACATCTTGGAATATGTCCGTGCCATCAGGGAAAAAAACATCCATTGATGGAATAACCTGGTCATTCAGTATATTCAGGTAGTCAGACGACTTCATTCTTTGGCCACATAACGTTGCTGAACCTGGACCTGACCAGCTGCAGCAGCCCCAGATCACAGCACTGCCCCCACAGGCCTGGACAGGAGGCACTAGGCCTGATGGGAGCAT
>JAVQJF010056558.1:0-23721 GCA_036023855.1 Gadopsis marmoratus
TAGAGCAAGTCTAGTCCAACTCTATATGTATAGACCCAACATTTCCACCATGAGCAGCGCTAGGCGACAGTGGCAAGGAAACACTGCCTTTTAACAGGCAGAAACCTCAAGCAGAACCAGGCTCTGGGTGGGCGGTCATCTGCCTCGACGGGTTGGGTAGAGTGAGAGCAGGAGGAAAGAGAACACAGTAGCACAGTACAATTCCACATACAGATGTAAAGCAACGGCAGTTACAGTGTTACTGATGTTCAAATAAACAACCAATAGTATCAGCAGCACAACAGCTACACTAATAATAACAGTAACAGGCAGTCACCATCCACTCGACCAGATCCGTGTGTATCCAGACTCTGCAGAACCAGATCCCACAGATCCAGACACAGCAGATTAAGACTATTTAAATGTTATTTTGACCAACAACAGTTTGGATGTTTTCTTCTGGAATCTGCCTTGTAGATGTAAAAGAGCTTTTTTGACATTTTTCAAAACGGAGGACTTTTCAGTCCCATCTTACTCAGGACACTTTCTTTTTCCACACCACTGATAATGAGAATGGGAAAGAAACCCGTTTGTTGTTCGTCCTCTCACACACTTTTGTAGTGTTGGGTGCAGCGAACATTACAATCACCAGAATGCCCTGAGTGGAGATTTGTACTGTTACTGTAGAGAGTGGCATTTAATCAGTGCAGGAGAAGAATATGATTAATTTCATACATCACAAAAAAATGTATAAGCAGGAACTACAGTAAGGAGTGTAAGATTTCTCTATTGATTCTTATTCAGAGTCAGTGGTGGAGAAGGGGTGATTCACTGAGGAAACAGTGACATGAGGTACAGTACTTCTTGGAGAGATGAGTTTTCAGCCTACATCAGAAGACGGGGAGTGACTCTGCGTTTCTGTCTAAAGTGGGAAAGAGTGCAGTCGAGACAACATTGACAAAAGCCAGCACCAATAAGAGTAATGTTATAATTGTCAAGCTTTCCCAACACTCCTTCCAACCCACAGCGTTAGTAAGGTTCTAAGTTTCAAGTACTACTACTTACTATACCTTATAGAGGACACTACGATCTCCCATTACTCTGCCCTGGGAGTGCACATGCTCATTGGGCCGTTTCCCTTTGACCAAGACAATCCTCTGTACCTCAGTCGGCATGAGGACTTCCCAGATCAGCTCGGTTGACAAGTCCTGAGCACGCAAAAACATCCAGATTAATTCTTCCAGTCATCTTGAATTCAAGGATTATTTCATGCTAAGTCACTGTAACTTGCCATTCGTAGCCTGTAGCCAGAAAGTGTTCCCTGGCTGGAGTCAACAAGATAAAAGAATATGGATGAGGCCATCTCCTGGAGCTGCTGTAATACATTCTTTGTAGAGGGGAAAGCAGACACCTGTGGAAAAATAATAGATGGAAGCAATATCATAAAAAGGTAATTTCTGCGTGACCAATATCTCTCCCAATCAAAGAACTAAAGGAAGAAAGACTTGAGCAGTCGAGTCTTGGCCTGCTGAGTGTGGACACAGAGAGGAAAATAGCTACATGCATGTCTATTAGCTAACGTAGATTGTTTGCCACTCACCCTGTATTGGTCATCAACAAGAAGTAAAACCTTGGCATAATCCTGGTCCATGAGAGGCAGCATGAGTGACTGAAGTATTGGCTGAGGTAGAGCAGGCGGGGTGATGTGACTCTTCTTTCCAAAGATGGGATTAAATACATGGAGTGTGGCTAGGCCTGTGTCCTTAGGAAATAGAACCAAAAATAAATATTACACACGTTAGACCCATGTTTTCCTTTCAATTGCTGCTGCAGGAGATGCTGATGCATTCAGTTTTTGTCATGCTTGTAAGGCATGCTCAGTTAAAATTATAGTTCTCTCTCTTGAAGCCCCTCACTATGTGAGGCACAAATACTAGCAATGAGTTTGCTGATGCCACAGTAAAGTCATTTGTTTTACTTATGTTTCTGTGGCCCACAGGTTAATGAAATTGACTCTCACCCTGAAGCTATTCGGCCACAAAGCTCAGAGCCCTTGCTATTAGATACCTTGTCTTTAATGAGCAGTGTGCACTGTGGCGGATGAGGGAAGTGTGCAGTGGTCCGTTGCACCATTAATTTGAAGGCTGGATTAGATGGGATGTTGTCCAGATAGTGCCTCCATAGAATACTGCCGGTCTTGCTGTCAATCCCAAAGAGCTGAACAGAAAAAAAAGCAAAGGATGAGCTGTACAGGAAAGGCCTGATGGAGTCTGTTTATTACTGTTTCATTTCACTTTAGGCCTGCCTGACCATAGACAAAATAAACAGAAACTAGTCTGACCACAAGTGAGCAACACACTTCAACCCTCCCGAAATACTGCCTAACAGAAACTAAATGAGAGGGTAACCTTTTGTCTCATACCTTCCCAGATGCAGTAACCATAACCATCATCTTCTGCAAGTTGAACTCATCTCTGGAGAGGTTCTCAATGGTCACGTCATTTTTAACTTGACTGCGAGGCTTTCGTGCATCGTAGAACAGCTTCCAGAGGTGGCTGATCCAGGCCTGCAGCAAGATGAGCTGAGAGGAGAGCCTCTTCAGCACCATGGACATAAGGCCGTCTACACAAATTACACAGTTAGAACACGGTGGATTAAACTCACATTTGAGGATGTGATTATTATTAATAATAATATTATTAAAGTTATTAGATATTTCTTGTGCTGGACATTGTGCTATTGTCATTGCAGGCAAAGGACAGGTGTACCTTATAGCATGAAAAGGCTCTGTAGATCACTGTATGTGTAAAAACTAGAATACCGTAAATGAAAACTTGTTTAGCAGCTTATTTCTCACATCATTAATGAAACACGTGCAAGCAACAACAAGACCTTAACATATGTGGCTTGGTGGAAATACTATGTGACTATTTATAAAAGTGAAATCAAGCGGTGGGAGGTGGGGGCGACTAAAAGAAAGTTTCAGTGGATATGGCGAGGGGTTTTCAGTCAAAAACAGGAGATCCTAGACTTTTTAATAAAGACCCATTAATCAAGTGTTATTGAAGGAGTGTTACCTTGAATGGCTTAATCCAAGTGCGGCAATAAAAACAGGACAAAAACAAAAGAAAGTCAACCTAATAGCATTCAAGTGAACATACCCAAGGGCCTGGCCTATAAAAGAATACAACTTTGATGATTAAATACAGATGCTGAGCAGCTGAAGCAAGGATAAAAGTAAAAGCAACAATTCAGTGGACTTAATTATTAATCCTATATTAGTGGAAAATCTCAAACTGATGAAACAAGCTTGACAAAATACCCCTAAGATTAGAAACTGGATTTTCTAGGACATGCAAGCAAATTAGAGAACTACTAAGACCGACTGAAAACTGAAAACAATATATAAAGTACAGAATATTAATTCAGAGCAGAGATAGGTGCTTTAAGCTTGGATCGAAAAAATTAAAAACACCAAGTGATTCAGGTTTGACATTTACCGGCCTTTTTGCCAAACTCTCCCTCCAGCTCGGCCTGCGTTCCTGTGAGGGGCAGATCCACCATTTCCATTGTCACCACATCTGACAGGGCCTCCTCTCTTGTCCACATTACACGCCCTGGAAAACAAGACTCATTATTGTTCTGTAATCATTCATTCCACTTTCCACACCCTGTGACAGTATGCCGTTTGTGTTGACACTTTCCATATATTACAACATCAAACTCCCCCCGTGCTTGTGGAAAGGACACGAGTACATGTACATTCTGAAAACCAAGAGCCTATTTGTGCTCCACACAGTGGTCAGATGTTGGCAGTATTTATGATGATTAAGAAGTGGAATATACCCAAATGTTATCATGAGGCAAAGCATGTCTCACCAGTCAGTTTGCACTTTGGAAAGATGTACTGGATCTCAACAGTGAACACAATCAGGGATGGACTCGTCACGTAAATCAAAGGTTTCAAGCCATAGCACCGGTTGGCTATTGGCTACATATAAATAAATATAAATCAATAGTGTCTTCTTTTTGAGAGTGTTTTTTGGGATCTGGCCAAATAAAATTCTTACTTTTTTATTTTGTCAGTTATTTTATTATTATGAGCAGGATGTTAAAGATTATCTGACTTTGGCGCCCCTCAGAGGTAGAATAAAAACTCAGATAACATTATCCAGCGCAGACTGACAGAGTACCCTTTCCAACAGTAAAGCATCCTGTTTTTAACCATCCATACCTGGTTGTTGTATGAAAGTAAGTGTGTGGTCTTCTGTCTGCACCATGACCCTGTAGCCAACAGAATCATCTTTCTTGAGGAATGCCTGCACATACAGCTGGAAGGCAGAATAAAAATGACATAGATTGTGTTATATTATAAAAAGAAAGCTCAATGTGCACAAGTCATCTCCCAAACTAGACTGCTCTGCTCTGAAAGTAATCTTATTAAACTTTGGGTGAAATAAATTTGAAACCTTTGTGACTCGACCAGCCATATATCAAACACGCTGGAGAAATTTAGACTCACCTTCTCTGGTTTCCCACCATTAGGATCCATACTGAAGATCAGTGTTGTGTCTAGAAGTCTGCGTCCAGTTTCCGCACTAAAGAGGTTAAGACTGGAAGCCTATAGGGAAGAAATCAGATATTCATATCTTTCACTTTGGCTCAAAAACATTTATAATTGTTTCCATGCAGTGACATTAAAAAGCCCAACTAACGTTAACAAATTTAATCGGTTCATCAAAATCAACATGCAAATCTCACATCAAGCACACAAAAGCTGTACTAAACCTGCTGATACATACTGCTGTTTTCCAGAGCACAATAGCAACCCACGTACTTCACAAATCTGAAAGTATGATTTCACATTAACTCACAGTTTTATTCTTGGGCGACATGACAGCAGCAACAGTCTTCTCTCCGGTGGTTGCGAATGAAACCAGCATGGCCTATGAATCAAGACAAATGCGTTACCAACCAGTTTCACAAACTGGCTGTTAAATTAACAATTGTAATATCTCACTATGACACACTGAGATGTACCCATTTTTAAAATAACACATTTCAGAGCTTAAAAATAAGGACATATTCAAAAAGATTTTACTTTTTAAAAAAAAAAAATGTGATTTTGACCTTAAGATAGTCTGACAGTTCTTAACATTTCCTTTGTTGACATTACCCATCCAGATCTCCCATGGCAATCAAATATTTCAGCAAGAAAACCAAGTGACATTTAAATTTTAGGCACATAACTGAAGCTTTTATGCCGAGTGACATGTAATATAATAATTCCAATACTAGAATAAGCTAACATTTTTGGATAGCATTACAAGCAACAAGCGGCATGGATTTTTAATTGTCAGAATCTCGAACATGTTTGACAGAGAAAAGCAAGGTCGGGAAACAGTTGCGTACAGGCTTGAAATCCCTCAGTGTAATTATCTGCCCATTGTTCAGCTGGAGAAGCAGGTAGTGTTCAGGCCCGAGCTGAAGGAAGAACTCTGAAAGCGGCTGCCGGGATGGGTTGGGCTGGCTGGACACCAGTACTGGATGGAAGCCGGGGACAACTTCAAGTCCCAGTGACTAGAATACGACAAATGGTAAAAGCACTGTCAAAATGGTTACGATTCACACAGAGAAAAAGAGGTAGATGTAAAGAGAAAGAGTTCCATTGTGTGGGTAGCGAAATGCAGAGATATGAGAGAATAGGTCACACATGGTAAGTTTTTAAAATAGAAGGTTTTTTGGTTTTATTTTGGTGGGTACCTGCAGGGAGATCTGGGCCATCTGTGACTGCACGTGCAAGTCAAGCATGTACAGGGATAGAGTTGCAGAGTCCACACACGTCAACATCCCCTGGCCAATCATTACACAGCTGGCCTGTATGTTGGACAGCCACGGAGCTTCGACTGAGATCTGAAGACAACACAAGCAAAGAAGTAAAAATGTAGAATGTAATAAATATATTGTAATTATTATTATACAAATTATATTCTACACAGCATGTGTATACTTTACACTGCTACTATAAATCGGGATTACCTGCTTGATTATCTCTCCGTCCTCCACACTATAAGCAACAATAGCAATGTGGGAATGGGGAACAACTCCGAGTGCGTAAACTTCCCCATTTCCACCAGAATATACGGCCTGGTAATCCACGGTTTCACTGTAGAGATAGACACTTTTTTATAACGACAGCCTTGTTCATAAACACAATTAATTTGTGGACATTTCTGCTGCTTAAATACTGCTTTCTATTTTCGGCATCCTGATCATGAATTCATAATTGTTATGCAAATATCAATTTATTCATGTTTGACTTGGTTTTTATGTCATTTTTTCAAATACATTGTTATCATTCCCAAAATATATACCAGCAGCAGCAGCACCTTCTAATATAGACTGTGCTTTCTAGAAAAGCATTCAAGCAGACAAAATACTTAAAGTACTCCGCCACACAAAAATGTGTTTAGCTAATTGATTTTTCACAAAAAGTGAGCTTCGCTGTGCAGAATGACGTATGTGCAGAGATTGACATAAGGCTGTTTTCACATTCAGCTGCTGAAGGAGGAAAGTTTCTCTGCTCAATTGAGCACAAATCTGAGTTTAAGGCACGTTCCGCCCTAAGAGCACATTTTGTGACATCACAATTAGTTTGGAGCCAATCGTGATCAAGTATGAAACTTGTGCAAGTGTGATGGGGACACTCAGAATGGACTTTTCGGTGAAGTAGGAGACATGTTGTCTCAAGCGGTTAAAGTTTTCAAATGAACAATATTTGCGTATTCATAGATTTCATACTCATGACATTCATGAATTTTTCAATGAGAGAGAAACCATAGAAATTCTCAAAATTACATCTATCTAGGTAATTAAATTCTGTGGAAAAACTATGTCACACAAATCAGTTCAGGAATTTTTGTTAATGAAAACAGGCTTTATAGTCACGGTACATAAAACACAATCATGTTTTAATGTTGAACCAATACCATAAAAAGAATAAACATGACAACTTGCCTTTCTGGTAGATTCTCTATCCATTTTTGATGACCATTAAAAAGGTAATGGAGAGAGAGGACAGTTTTCTTCAAAACAGCAATGTGTTTCACGGTGTCTTGCTGTCCAACTAAACATGCTGACTGGAAACTAAAATACATAACAAAAGCAGTTAACATCTGATCAAATTAAAGGCAATTGTAAACTTAACAATGGCCAGTCAAGGAGGTAATCACCTGCCGGAGTCGAGCACAATCTCCCAGTTCAAACCACCAATATTTGTCTCCCAGGAGCGCAGCAGGTGGCCATTACCAACCACCATAACCGCATCTAGGAGACAAGGTCAGTTTAATGAGTAATCTGCTTTCAATAAGGGAACTACAAGCTCTGTAAGCTCAACTACAATGACAAAATCACCTTGTCCATGTTGCAGAAGAGCGTCAATGTTTCCCTCTGGCCCAGTCTTATCCACATGTCGCCAGACTGTAACAGACATTTAATAAATACTAATATAAGAACAAAGTATGTCAACTGAGGGGTGGAGCGTGTTTCTGTACTTGGCCATATAGAACTGTACTGTTATGGCACACTAACAAAATACTCACAGAGTTCCCCAGTCCTGGTATTGAGTGCAGCAAACACATTATTCTCTGTTGCCAGAAGCACCTTTTTGGATGACTGCACGTGTGTGTCGAAATGGGAGAAGCGAACCTTGCCAACATATTGCTGCCTCCTGTGAATCACAAGACAGAGAACAAGCTGGTCAACAAGCCACTTTATAATCATGGCTAAACCGATTATTGTATCAATATAAGTCTCAAACCCCAGTGTTATGGCACACAGCTTAATTTTAACCAAGAATATGTCGGTTGGACGGTACACTCGTTATGATCAGATTGGTCCAATGCTGTCCAAACACTTGGAAATCAATTTCAATCACATTGAACCACTGAGCTTACTCGACCATTGGCTTTCTAATGGTAACTTAAACTGTGTGCACAAGCTAACAACACCTGTCGTATGTAAATATTCTTATATATTATTTAATATATTATTATATTCTTGTATTAATTGATATATTTTTGGGCCTGTTCTCTCACACAAAGTCCACTCCAACCATACCGGGGTCGCAGTGGCTGTGACAGGTGTTAGCATTAGCATCTCCACATTAAAACATAGCAGTAAATAGCACACATATTTGATCCTTCTCTAGATTCCTCTTACCAGTCAAATTTTCCTACTTGATCCTCAAACACAGCCTCGACAGTGCTGTATAACATGATACATTTCAGGGACAACAAAATTAGCTTTGCCATTGCAGCAGTAGCTTCGGCTTGCTCTTCAAGAGGAGGAGGAAGTCGGAAGTTGACTGGCTTTACTTTTTGTCTTGTGACTGAGAGGCAATGCCCCCTACAGGTTAGAAAGGTGCACAGCTTCTATAAATGTAATGCAGTGATCGTAAAGAATAAACTTAAAAACGTTTAACTTTTATCTGTCCACATGAGCTCAAATAACGTATAATGACGTATAATAACGTAACCTTTTCTGAAATTCAGGTTGCAGAGAAACTAAGCATAATTATTTCATATACAGCCTACATAATATTGGACCCCTCCAGTAGCCAATGCGGTCAGCAAGGCCAAGATCCCATCGCAAAAGTATTATAACACCTCAGATTTCAGAGAATGAGGTATTTGAATCATTTTTATAAATGTCATAAATATAATGTAAAAGAGATATTGTTTTATTTGCATGTACATATTGGGAATTGTATTATTAGCCCTTATTAACCCTGGGATGAAAAACGGAGTGACATTTTTGGATGAAATTACGTTGGCCTGACAGTTGTCAGATTGTGAGCGCCCCCTGTAATTTACTTTCACAGTTTATACTTCCAGTGGCAAATTTTTTTCTATGTGATTTCAAGATGGCGTCGAGCGGAGGAGATGGAGAACACGAATGGACAGCGGCAGTGCGGCCGCTATTATCAGCTTCGTACACCGCTTTTGAAACGAAAGAGCTACCTCAGCTTATTGGGTCTATAATCAACAGGTAACCGGTTACGTGTCAATGAATTGCGTGTCTGTATTTGCTTAAATACTAGCCGTGTCTACACAGGAGTGAGCTGGCTGGCTAACTTAGCTTGGTGAGTTAGCGTTAAGTTAGATGGGAAACGTTACCTGCTTAGCTAACGTTAGCGGCTAGCAAGCTACTTTAGCTTAACTTGCACTGGCATCGAGTCAGTTGCTGACGTTAGCTAATATGCTAACGTTAGCTGGCTGGTAACGCATAAAGTGTCTGAAACAAGGCACGACTTGTGACCGATGGACGTCGATCCTTATTGTGATATATAATTGCTGTGCAAACGTTAATCGACGTTTAGAAAATTTGCTTCATCACTAGCTAGCTAACACAAACATTAGCCAGCAGGCTAACTAATGGGCCTTCCAAACGGACTGTATAACGTAACGTTGAAAGACACTAATATTTGACTACGTCAGCTAACGTAAATTAACTGAATTCGATCGGCTTGTATGCTGAGCCTCCCATATCCAGTCTGCTCTGGACATGTCAACAGACAGTAAATGCATTAACTGATTGATAATGTAACCAGTCAGCTTAACTGTATGTCTGTGGTAGGGCTGAAAGTAGGCAGAGGGACTTGTACCCTCCACTCAGTTTTGATGAGGTGGTGATGGGTCGTTGTTAATAAAATGAGAACTTGTCGATATTAGTGCTTCGTTATGAACCCCAAGAAAGCTGGTGCAGAACTTGTCTTTGGAGACGAGTGTTATTATATGGCATAATTATTTCCGGGGACCTGTTATTATCAAGTGAGTAGTGCCTACACAGTAGCCAGGTTGTCACATGACACTGTTCAGTGGTGACGTCAGCTGATCTCTCTGGGCTTTCAAGTAAAGGGCTTCCTGCAATGTTGTTCGTTTCATTTTCTGAAGCAACATTCAACCTGCAGTAATGCTGCTTCCAGGCCTGTTTCGTTTTCAAATGAAACCACCAATTATGCTGTTATACATGTTTTGATATGGCTGTGGCTATTCTAATGCACGCTCATTAGCTACAGTGTCAAATGTAAAGTATTTCTTCAGCATTATTTTATTGACTCTGCAAGAGTTTTCAACATCATCCTGAGCTCAAGAGTTGGATTACGTGAGTGAGCAAGAGTAGTTCTATGTCATACGTCCACCCTCTTAACGGGCTTCGCTATTGGTTTATCCTTATACCCTCGCTGAAAAAAAAGTCAATGCACTCAACACCCAATCAGGGGGTAGCCCCCCACCCCTGTAAAAACCCTAGTATGCTCCTTGTTTGTCCCCCTATTTTTTTTACTCAGCAACCTGAAACTAGTCCAGCAAAATTGACACCATCTGGTGTTGTGGTGCTAGTGAGAGCTAGCTACAAGGAAGATATATGGATTGAGTCTGCAGTGGCAAGGATGGCTACTCCACCGATCCCGTTGCTCTGCCGCTCATGGATCTGTCCGTGATAGTTGAGGCGCCAGAGAGTCCAGGTGCCAGGTGGTTTCCGGGCCTGGTTCAGCTAGCTTAGGCGGGCCCATGGCCATTTCTGGGTCTGCCCTCTGTGTCAGTTCTGGCATGTAGTTCTATGATTCAAAACACCCGTGCCCCATCCACTGCTAAGACTTAATCATCATGATAGCGGGTGTTTGCAGCTCGGTGGCCAGAGGCCTCAATCCAAGCTTGTGTTCTTTGCGGGATATCTTTGGTTTCCTGCAGGGATTGTTTGACTGCATCCACTCTAGCGGTGTGTGCAGGGGCTATTACAGCAAGCCATGAACGTCTGGGCCACTTTATGGCCAGGAGTCACTCTCTGGTGAAGTGCTCCCTACGAGAGGCCCACCGATTGAGGCCCCCTACATGTTGCCTGGTTCCCCAGTGGGACCTCCAGACAGTGCTTGATGGTCTGACAGGTCCGACATTTGAACCTTAGATGGATCAGGTGGAGTTGGGGATGCTATCCATCAAGATGGCACTCCTTTTAGCCTTGTATTCTGTCATTGGCCATCGATGTACATACTTGTCCTGGTGCACTCGTTTTTTTATGTCTGTCAGTGGCGACGGAGGCAGTGGAGCTACGTCGAAACCTGTCTTCTCAGCCTACGGTCATTATTCCTTCCGGTCTAGGATTATTGGCTTGAGGGCCTTTTTTTTCCCCTCCTCATTTGACCACGGAGGACAAGCACCTTCACATGTTATGCCCTGTGCATGCACGGTGCACATATGTGGAGCACACAGCGGCTCGCCCACTGGATCTGTGAGGCCATTTGCAGGAGCTGAGGTGATGGGTCGTGCCCAATGGTGGCCCTGAGGTCGCATTCCAATAGTGGAGGCCATCTGTCTGGTGGCTTCCTTGTCCTCCATCTCCACTTTTGTGCAGTCATATCTTTGGGATGCGACTGCTAGCTCTGTCACATTCTATGCTTGGTGCAGCGGACCCTCCATACAGGCCCTGTATAAACGATGTCTGCCTTGCAGGTGGGGGGGGCAACAGTACTTTTGAGCTTGTTTTAGGAGAAGTGGGAGTTGGAGAAAAAGCAGATTGTTTTTTTGTAATAGCATTTTGTGTCAGCGCTGGAAGTATGGTGTTGGACACTGCTGAGGTCAATCAGTAGAAACATTACCTCAGAGGAATGTGTTTCCAGGTTTTGGCTATTGAATAGTTTAAGCTTAACTGCACAATTCACGACAAACTGGTTTTCCCTAGTGACAAGCTGCAATTAGCCAGGGGACAGACAATTGACATTTTAGAAAAGACTACATAAAATGTGCTCAAAAACATAGATTTTACCTGAGGGCTGCACACAGTGTAATTTCACTATACTGACAGCCAGGGCCAACTCTGTTTTCTTGGTATTTATGTGGGAATACATCTATCAGTACTCATCGAGGGGTAGATGCTAAAATTTTCAAGCGCCTGCCCCACGTACCACCAAGCCTCTAAATCTGATGGCGAAAGTACATTTTTGGTGGCCCAAATGTAAAGTTATGTAAAAACAATACAGAAAAGGCCAATTAAAGAAACTTAACACAGCCTTCCTTAACTGTGGCACTTCAATAAATGAAAATACTTTAACAGAATGAAAATATATTTTATAATAATTTATTTCAATTGAAAACTCAAACCTCTTTGGTATCGTTGTGGAGCTGTAATGTTGCTTTGGTGAAGGCAAAGTATACCCAGTATAGGGATAAAACTTGGTGGCCACAGGTGGCCACCTATGTGGAGTATTTGGTGGCCACAGGACCATGGTTAGTGTCGAACCTTGCATTAAGTTAATCGGTCTTACAGGGTAACTCCGGTATATTTAAATCTGGGCTCTATTTTTTTTCAAATGTTGCAATCTAAATGACTAATAGTTAACAAATGTTTTGGAAGTGTTCCAGTAGATTGCCTCAGTTGGCATCTGCAAACTATTTAGATCCCAGAAATTGTAAAAATAGAGCCTAGGTTTAAAAAATACCATATTTGCCCTTTGAAGTGTTTCTCATACAAACACCATGTCATCATTTGTCTGTTGCAGCTCTTCACCAGAAAGAAAAATGTGAAAAAGATGCTCTATGTAAATTCACATTTGACAGTATTTAATGACCTGTTCCACTTGTTATTTGCAGTGAATCAGACATTCTTCACCACGACAAACAGTATGAGCCTTTCTACTCATCATTTGTGGCACTCTCTGCACATTACATCACCACAGTATGTGGACAAAGTATGTATCTTTCATTTTCTCTTTAGTATAATAAGAATTTACAACAGCCATTCAGCTAAAATATTTAGATGTTACAAGTTGTGTTTCTTCCAGCCAGCAAATGACTTTTGCTCTGTCTCTCTAGTACCAAGAAACCAGCTGCTGTCGGTTGCTGCGGCGTGCAAAGTGTTGATTGAATTCTCCTTGCTCCGCTTGGAGAACCCAGATGAGGCATGTGCGGTATCACAGGTAAGAGAAACAAACCGCTCGGGAGATTGTAATCTTGCGTGACTGCATTTAACTCAACCTTTTTGGTCGGTTTTAAGGAGATAGGACATTTACCAGTCGCAGACAAAATGTTGTAATTTTATTTTCAGCCACTTATGCTTAATTTATTTTGTTTTAACATCTTGGTCAGTTAAATACAGTAGGTGTGAACTTGATTTTTCTGGTCGTGTGTCAGTTTAAAAGGACATCATTTACTGTATAAACCCACAAGATAAATTGAGTAATGCTGTTTATTTTTCTTTAGAAACACCTGATTCTTCTAATAAAAGGACTTTGCACTGGCTGCAGCAGACTAGATCGCACAGAAATCATTACGTTCACTGCTATGATGAAATCTGCCAAGTTGCCTCAAACCATCAAGACCCTTTCAGATGGTAAGTGTCCCTTAGGGGATGGGCTAAAGTTAAACAATGCTTTAATGATTATGACACAACACTACTTTAAAATTATACATTTATTTTAAATGGAGCATTTTTGCTTTGGGTGTATACATTGGTATTAGTTTTCTATATTGACTGGTGTAGTGGTTGTTCAGTGGTATTGTTATCCATACTGAGGCTGAGAAATGGTCAGAATAATCACATAGGTCTTTTTACAAAACAATAACTGAGAACATTGTGTCTTTGTTCATTTAATAGTGGAAGATCAGAAGGAGTTGCCCAGTGCTGTGAACCCAGAGCTTCGACAAAAAGAAGTACAAATGAACTTCTTTAATCAACTGACTTCAGTTTTTAACCCTGACCTTACCACCATCTTGGCCTCCCCATCAGCAGCACACATGCAGGCAAGTGTTCCAGATCACTCCTCCAGCTGCCCACACCATTACTGTCATCAGCAGTTGACAGCAAGAGATAACCACAACAGCTTGTTTAAGTTTCTGCTTATCAGTTTTTACAGATTTAACATTTTTAACAGTTAATTTAATTTGCCACATATGAGGCAACTGCTCTTTCAATGCATTGATGTGTTGTAATTAATGATCATAATTGTTGTTATTCTACTTTCTCCAATTATAGGCTGAGAGTGATTGCGATGACCAAACCACAGATCAAGCCATTCAGGCCAAAATGAAAAATGCCTTTGTCTCTCAGAATGTGTCAAGCTTGCAGGAACTTGGTTAGTAGTTATAGCTTTTTTGCAGAACATTGTTGGTTTGTTAACACTAAGTTTACAATTATACTGTGTTACATGTCTTGATCTAAAAATGTTATCCCGGCTGTTAGTAATGAAATAAATGCGAAGTCTTTTGTGTTTTCGTTGATTTTTTTTTTTAAATCTAAAATTTTAGAAAGCCATTGTTAATTAATATTATGTGAATAATTGCTGATGATTTTGTATATAGCAGTAAAACTATGTTAGGAAATACATTTCTTTACAGTAGTTTTCTCTCCCTCTCCCCTATTACATCCACTTGAAGTTACATCCTTTGAAATTATGTTTTCTATTAAGTGATTTCCAAATTGAATGTCAATTTCGACCATTTGATGGCACATGACGGTAACAAGTGTTCATTTTTCACAGTCATCAGTGGAAAAAAAGGCTAGTATAAGAATGTAACCTGCCAAAGTACTTTTTGTTTTTGACGTCACATGATGTCACATGGTAAGTTTTATTTTTCACTTTTTGTTCTTTTGTTATTAGAGCTAATAGTTTCTTTTCCCATACATTTTACATATTGTCAGGTGGGTCTGAGAAGTTGCTACGAGTGTGCCTCAACCTGCCCTACTTTCTACGCTACATCAACCGTTTCCAGGATGCTGTATCAGCCAACTCTTTCTTTATCATGCCTGCCACAGTGGCTGATGCCACTGCCGTTCGCAATGGGTATTTCTTTTAATTTATGTATTAGGTATAAATGTTCTAATGTCAAATTTTAGTATAATATATTATGATTTGTTTTGAAAGATCACAATCTGTTTTAGTCTTTACACATTAATTATATGACTAGTCTTTGGAAAAATGTTTCTGTCAAACATTCAACTAACTTTCTGTACTTAAAACCCAACCCCAGATTTCATTCACTCGTGATAGACGTAACAATGGCTTTGGACACACTTTCCCTGCCTGTACTGGAGCCCTTGACACCAGGGAGATTACTGGATATGACCGTGCTGGCTTTGAGCTGTCTCTATGCTGGTATGTGATAACTCTGTAGGTAAAATAAAATTGTACTGTCCAGTAATTCAAACTGCTACAACATTCAAACAAATGAGGAAGAATTGGAGACTGGACGACAATACCAGTTTTCATCTACAAACATCAGTCCGTCTCAATAGACCATAAAGCAGTTGCGGCAATATGGCATCTGCTGGATCATGCTAGCACCAGCTGGAACAACCACTGCGTTTCTTTCCCCTATTTAATCTGCAACTGAATGCAACAATTTCATAGTCATTCTCTGCATAGTGTTGAGAGAACACTGCAGAGAATGACACTTTTTTTTTTTTTTTTACCTGTTTAAGGTGTGAGTGTGGCCACTTGCATGGCCATTCTGCAGGTAGGTAGTGGCTTGCAGCTTCGCTCTGCCTCCACTGGGACCAAAGAGGAGGACTACGAAAATGACGCAGCCACAATTGTCCAGAAATGTGTGAGTATTATAACATCCTGAATGTATGCTCATATTTTTGTCTGGTGCTACATGACTTCAAATAATGAAAGAGTTGTAGACTTTCTCCATGTAGAGGTTATCACATTTTGACATTGCATCAAATCTCTCCATATGATTTTTTTATTTTTATCATCTCCTATGACTGCCTTGCTAGTATGCACACCATAACAACATACAGCACATTTAAATTAAAATGGTAACAAACATTTATGTTGGCAACAGCTGGAGATCTATGAAATGATTGGACAAGCCATCAGCAACTCCCGAAGAGCTGGAGGAGAGGTAAGTACTATGCTAGAACAGTAAAAGAACGATACTAGTTCAGAACATTTTGAAACTCCACCACTTCAGAAGTTGACAGTTTTTGAAGATAAATTGTCAGATGTTTGTATAAAATATTCTTGGTGATCCCTTTTTTTCCCCTCTTTTACTTATGTGTATACTACAGCATTATCAAAACTTCCAGCTGCTTGGAGCCTGGTGCCTTTTAAACAGCCTGTACCTGATTCTTAACCTGAGCCCCACTGCCCTGGCAGATAAAGGGAAAGAGAAGGATCCTCTGGCTGCCCTGCGTGTCCGGGATATTGCTGCTCGCACCAAGGATGGTGCGGGATCACCTAAACTTGGTCCTGGCAAAGGGTAATTTTCAGTGAATTTGAAATAAGTTAATATAATGATTCTAGTGTTGTTGTGCAGGTTATCAGTTATGCAGGTTGTTTATTTATATAAATAAGCATGAACTGCACATTTCTGATATGTAATGATGATTTTATTACTACATTTATGAAAAACAGTCACACTAATTTTTTTTTTTGTATTTCCTAAGACACCAAGGGTTTGGTGTTTTGTCTGTTATCCTGGCCAACCATGCCATCAAACTTTTGACTTCGCTTTTCCAGGATCTGCAAGTTGAGGCTCTGCACCGGGTAAGTGAAGCAACAGACAAATGCACTTACTTTCTATTGTATTTCAAAGACAATTTCCACAATTTAACACCATGTTGTACTCAATGTTGCCAGTATCACATATCACATCATAAACCCACAAGACTTATACTGTAGCGATTGTATACATAAACCCTCTGTTGGAAACATTGCATTGAATAAAATGCAAGCGTTTAGTCACTTTGATGTGCCAATTAAATCTTCCTGTGCATAAGTTAGGCTGTCTCCATGTTGATTGATGTATTACTCATCCAGTGTAGCTGTATACAAAATGTTTATAAAATATAAAGTAGGATCTACACGTCAAACACAATAAACATTCGCAAAAGGAACCTTGAAAGTCACGTGTGCTCATTCAGATTCGTCCCTCCCTCCACCTGCAGGGTTGGGCAAGTGATGGGCCGCCAGCTGAGCTCAACATCATGGCACAGAGCACTTCCATCCAGAGGGTCCAAAGGCTCATCGACTCTGTGCCCCTGACCAATCTACTGTTCAACCTTCTCTCAACTTCCTACAAAAAGGTGCAGTCATCATATATTTACATCATAATTTGCGTAATTCAGCTGCCTGCAAGGAGGAGACTAATTTCCACAACCTTTGATTTTCTCTAAAGACATGAATTAAGAGACCACTGCAAAATTAAGTTCTCTGGTTTTAGTATTTATACGTACATGTGAGTAAAAAAAAAATATATATATAGTATATGTGTGCTTTGTTAATAAAAATGGACGTCTGATTGAAAAGAGTGTGGAAAAGTGTAATTGAAATACTGAAAAGTGTCATTATAAAGACTTATGTTTTTGCTTCCATCAGGCTTGTGTTCTCCAACGGCAGAGAAAGGGCTCAGTCAGCAGTGATGCCAGCGCTTCTACAGATTCAAACACCTACTATGAGGATGATTTCAGCAGTACAGAGGAGGATAGCAGTCAAGGTACTTTATCATTCTGGATTTAAGCAATTACATCATCACTTCAGAAAGCCTCCTTAAAATTGAAAGTTCATGCTAGAGTGTGCACTCACATAACAGCTTTAGGTTTGCAAAACAAGTCAACAAATCATACCCCTGGCTCTGGACATACTTTTTTACTTAAATCCTGGCATAGATGATACAAGAAACTGTGCACATTTAAATTGGCAAAGTATTCATAATACAGGAACAACAACTCAAAAGGAGGAGAATTAAGCAGTTTACTCAACTTAATAGGAGTAGATCGCTTGGATTGATGTGATTGGGAGGGGATAGCAGCTGGTGTGTTTACTACACCATGCTTAAATAATATGAATTTGAAATTACATAACAAATGTGCAACAAAATGGGTGTCCAACAAAGACATGGTGCCAATATTGGGATGTCAAGACAAATACTGTAATACTGTAAATAAAATGATGACTTTAGGAAAAGTGGTAAATTTATTTAGTAGTATTCAATAATGCAAGGAATGTAAACTATATTCATCGATGTATCATTATCAAAGGTATTCAACTATATTGATAATATACATTTCGGGGATGCACAATATATGAGTGGCTGATATTGTTGGCCGATAAGTAATACATTTATTGTTGTTCCAATAATGGAATTTCAGCCGATAATTACACCTGATAATGTGGACCACGAATGCGGACAAGAGACAACGCTCGAACCCCATTTCTGAATGGTGATAGTAGAGCAGAGTCTCCACAACAGAGAGAATGAAACAGACTTGAGGTTAGATTTGGCTCAAGCCTTTGCTGGCTTTGCTCGTTATCCATAAGTGCATCAAAGTATGGAGGGCAGTACGAGCGAGTTATCTTAACACACTTTGAAGTAGCAGAACATAAAGTTGCAGAAATGCAACACCTTCGGCTGCAGTCAACTCACTGTCTTCTTCATTCACACTGGGCATTTTACAGACATACAGAGGTTGTTATGCTAATACTGTTATTTTTTGAACAAGCTAAAAAACGAATGCTGATTTGTTTTGGGTTTTTGTCACGATTGAGCCTAATTGGCTATGTATCTAAACATGCGTTGAATTCTTGAAGACTTTAAGGCTGAGACCAAGCAGTCCCTCCTCTCTACCAGCAGTGCCTGCAGCGAGACTCTTCTAGCAGCAGAGGGAAGATGACAGGGGAGAGATTAATTAACGTTGGTCAGTTTAATGTAAAAGGCTTGCAGCCTTTCTAAATAGCTCTTAATTAGTCCAAGAGTATGTAAAGTTATACTAAGGTTTTTTTTGTAGCCTATACATGCTTGCCAAAGAGGATATAAGGACTGGTACATATTCTTGGATGGTTAAGGCTCTCTAAGCATTCGTGTTAGAAAAATTAACACTTTCACAATCTGAAAATAGATACTTATATTCCACTTCATATTTTTGCATTTGTAAGACTAATTTATTTGGTTATCATATCAGTATCGGCCACAATAAACAGATAATTATCGGTTATCGTTCTCTGCCCTGAAATTCCATATCTGTGCATCTCTAGTAAATTTGATTTAAAAGAAACTGTTGGGAAATATATGTAAGGATCATAAAATGAAGGTATGATCTGGGCATCATGTAGATGTAATGGAGGCACACCTATGTGCTCATCACTTAATGAGTAAATTGACCAAAAGGCCAATATCCAGAAAGCTTTGTGTGATGCCTTCATGGTATAACTCAGATTTCTCTCATTGATAGTGTTAATGCAAGGGCTGAAAGCAGAGTCATGTTTGTGTTTGATCTCTGAGCAAGAAACAGTACTGCGCTGTATCAGTGAAACCGGTGTGCTGTCAGTGGATCAGTCAGTCAGGTTATGGCAGCAGTGAGAAGGGTAAACACAAACGCGCGCAGTAATGTAATTTCAAATTTTGTCCCTTCACCTCACAATGACAGTGTAGTTGACAGTGTCTACTATTTCAGCAGAGAGAAGACAGGAGAAGACAAGTGCAGCTTGTGTCTCAGGTCAGCAGTTTTCTGTCCTCAGGTCAAATACTTGGTGTCCACTTCACTGTCCTAGATTCATTTTGTTGTGTGTCTCACGATTTACTGTAGGCTCTGAGCTGTGGCCCTAGTAGCTTAGAAAATGACAGAGCCACAGATGAAGAGGATTTGGCAAAACAGTGCCTAGTCTGAAAGGTGCTTTCAACTGAAATTGACAATCTAAATTATAAAGTTTTGTCAAAGTTTTGTTTATCTGTGGCTCAGTGTGGTTCAAAGGATAATACCAGTGGTGTTGACATGTGGGTATTCATTATTGCTTTTGAAACCATTAAAACCCTAGATTAGAGCTGGGCGATAAATAAAAATGTTACTGATACCACCCGATACCAACATTCGCAGTAACCGACAGACTACATTTTGCTTCTCTTGGTATGTTTTAATTTAATGCAGACTTGTAGTTGTCAGATCAGATTGTACTTAGATACATTTTTTGTAGTAATTTATTAACACTGACATAAATATTTAAAATTATTGTGACATTGATTTCTGTGGTCATATTACCTAGCTGTACGCCAGATCTCATTCAGTTTTTCTTTGGTCATTGCTTGTCACACATGACTGAAAATGTACAAATACAAAAAGAATGTAGGACCCATGTCAAAAGAGTGGTATTATTCTTGAATATGATTAATTCAAGTTGTGCTTGTAAACTATGGGCTTAAACGCACTATGCTACATCTTGCTGTCACCTGAAAAGTTATGATTTTTGTATGTTGCATGCAAATGTGAATATCAAAGTGATATTCTTTTACCACTTAAAGTTGTTCCATGTTTTTGTAATTTAATTAATCTGTAGATACGTAAACTAGCTACGACTGCAGTGAGATGCTTTTCAAGTCTAATTGTAATATTTCTCAAATACATTTCACTAATTTATAGCTTCTAAAACATTTTGTGTTGTGGGGCCACTCACAAGGATAGATATGAGAGTTTAGTTTGTTGCCAATCAAGCGGCAAGTGACGGCAAAGACTTTGCTGGACCAACCCTGGACTATAAGAACTATCTTTTAGAATGCCTCTCTGGTGGGTAAGGAGGCAGAGGTAGCGCGGGAGGTCGAGTGATAAACTAGATGTAGTTCGGCTCCACCTGTACCCACACAACCGTTTCTGGAACCAAATCCCAGGAAGGAGCAATTCTTGTTCTCTTTCCTTCACAATGGAAGCAAACAGTAGTAGCAAGATGGCAGATCACATCGATTTACCTGCAAGCTTTTGTTCTGTTACTACACATATTTGTTCTACTATTACCATAGTAGTTGTTGTTTCCAACCTGTAGAATATGACACGCCCATTGATGTCGTCACAGTTCTCGTTTCAGCTCAAGGAAAACTGTGAACTGGAACAGAACCCGTTCCATGTTGGTGGAAAAGGGGTATGAGAGTGTAGGGGTTTAAAAATCTGATTTTCTGTACAGGGCACTGCCTGATGATCTATAGGTCTCCCGGGAAAATTCAATACACATGAGGAAAATTACAGAAAATCCTATAGGAGATTGATTGGAAGGAATGACCGGCCTAATTTGAGCCAGAATGATGCTATGTAACTTATTTTCTCGTCATGGACTGTCCATGACAAATACTCATAAATAATCATGTAATCAGATTTGCTGACATAAGTCTTAACTCTCAAGTGAAGAGGGGAGCAAAGTCATCTGAGTTGGGTCAGGAGGCCGGTGAGGATGCGAAACCCACTCTGTAAACCCAAATGTGTTGTGAGGGTGAGCTAAGAATGTCTGGCAGAGGCCCCAGTCTGCCAAGTCTTAAAATCCCACTTCCAAAGGAATTCTTTCTGTGTGTCCCGTGGTTTGGGATGTAGAATCAAACTGGGCGATGATAAAATGTTCCATAGCTGAAGGGCAGCTCTTGAGTTATGACCAAAAGGTAGTTGAAAACGTTTTGTGGTGGCAAACCAAATAACTTGTTGGACACCAGCAGCAAGAAGCAGTTTTTCCAGACCTCATTCAGTCTTCATTACTGAATGTATCAGACTAAAAATTAATTCGGCAGATAGGTGGTTGTGACCATGTGACAGAATCAACCTTGTATTAGCACACCAAGGTAATATTTAATGCAGTGCTTCAAAATGTCAAGAGCTCACATAATTGAAACTATCATATTGTAACTTGATTTAAAATGACTATAGTTGCATGTTGCTTTCTGCCATGGGATACGTTTTTGCCTTTTGATGACACCGCTACCACTTCACGTTTTGTAAGTCTTTAGAACATTTGTCACCTCTCTACTTGCCACTCTTAAGAAATTCCAATAAATAATTTGTCTTTCCCTGCAGATGATGACAGTGAACCCATCTTGGGGCTTTGGTTTGAAGAGACAATTTCACCCACCAAAGACAAAGTGGCTCCCCCACCCCCTCCCCCACCCCCACCCCTGGAGACATCTCCCAGACTGAAGAGCCCCAGCAAGCAGAATCCAAGCGAGAATGGCAACATTTTGGCTGGCCGTAAAGACCCAGAACTGGTGAAGACTAATTTTTGTGTACCTGACAACATACAGAATAATGCTGGAACATTAATTCCAGAGTAAACAGCACATCTATTATTTTTATAGTGTTAGCATTCTTGTTGTTGTGTCTCTACCAACTGTGTTTCGGTTCTAACATGTGACAACCCAGCAACTCACAATTGTTTGTTCATATAGTTCCTCAGTTTAGCCTCCAGCATTCTGAACTTCATCACCACCTCAATGCTCAAGTCCAGGAACAACTTCATCCGCAACTACCTGAGCGTGTCTCTTACAGAGCAACACATGGCTACACTAGCCAGCATCATCAAAGACGTTGACAAAGATGTCAAAGGTACGCCTGGAAAAATTACTTATCATCGAAATTATCTAAAATCGTGCCCTAGCCGTAGCCCATAATTGGTAGACAGCAATGCATTCTGCTAGATTAAATGCATTTTTTTCTACTCAGGTTCCTCAGATGAAGTGTTTTCTTTAGCTCTGTATCACTTCAACCACACACTGGTAACTTCAGATCTTCCATCCCCGGCCCTGCAGGTAAGAGGAATGACTTTGTTTTGCCTGTATGTTGCTCGCTAGCACCACAAATCTCTGTGATTAACTTAGAATAATGAGCCTATTATTTAGGAAATGTTTATTCAATGTCAGACTTATTATTCTATATCTTGTCATTTCCAGAGCACCCTTCTTCAGCAGTTAGGTGTTGCACCCTTTTCAGAGGGTCCCTGGCCTCTGTACATTCACCCTCAATCATTATCAGTCCTCTCAAGACTTCTCCTCATATGGCAGCACAAAGCCAGTGTACAAGGAGAACCAGATGTGCCTGAGTGTATGAAAGTCTGGGAAAGGTATGTCAATCATGGCCATCCATTCTCACCATAACACCTTAGGTTAAGCGTTAAGCCTGTGTTAAGTAATGAGTGAGATTGAATGGACATTTTAAGTTGTTGTGTGGTTTGCCGAACTACACGTGAACTGTTGGAATGCATAGATATTATATTGTATAGAAACTGTAAAAAAAAAAATCTTGGACTTATTTCTCCGTTTTGTTACCTTTATTTTCCTTCTCTCATAGATTTTTGGGAACGTTGAAGCAACACACCATCCAGAGTTCTGTACATGTAGAAGACGACCTTAATGTGGAACATCTACAGCTCCTTCTGCTCCTTTTCCACAATCTGTCAGAGCGTGGTCGACGGTCAGTCCTGACCTTGGTCACCCAGGCCATCACTGAAGTGGCACAGAGCAGAGACTCCCAGCTGAAGGCAGTGCCCCTCAACCTGGCCCGCCTGTGTCTGGTTTTTGACTACTTGCTTCGCCACTACTCCAAGGCACCCTTGTACCTTTTTGAACAGGTTCGTTTTTTTATTTTCTAATGATGGTTGTCTTGTGATTAAGTGTTTTGTCTATTTGATTAATGTGCCTTTATTTGTATACTTTCAAGTAAAATACTGATCATCAAATGCATTAATTTAATAATTCACGAATCTAGAGCAGAATATTACATAAGTCATTTGAGTATAAATATATCAACACTGTCACTTTCTCAGCTAATTTCTCTGGAGCAGCTTCTGGCTTCACATCTTTATAATACCACAGATTCCCATATTTATATCAAATCAAATCAAATCAAATTTTATTTATATAGCGCTATATCATAACAAAGTTATCTCATAGCACTTGTTAATATAGAGCAAGTCCAAGCCAACTCTATATCTACAGACCCAAC
>JAVQJF010056580.1:0-16038 GCA_036023855.1 Gadopsis marmoratus
AGGGGAGAGGAAGAGCTGGTTCTGTCACTGAAGATGACAGACTTCGGGTTGTTCAGCTGACTGCTGCCAGGACAGCAGAGAAGCAGGTTGGTCAGTCATAGATTGTTGGTTAAACAATGAATAAATAAAAGAGTAAAAGTACACACACCAACTTGACATGTGAATCTAACAATTGTCACGGGAGGAGAGGGATGAAGTCCAGGTGGCAGATTAGAGACAATTGCCCTGACCACTTTTGCAATTATGTTGGCTACAAGGAAGCATCCTTTAGGTGAGATTAAAAACTGTGTAGTGTCCCTGCGTGATACTTAATTACCTCAAAGAAAAACTACATGTTAATTTTTATACAAGCTCATTTATTTGATAGAACACATTGTATTCTACAATATCATATATGAATTTGATTTATTTTTGCAAAGTTTTCTAATAGGTATTTATAATAAACAAAGTATGGTACTGTGAACCACAGTGAGGCCTTCTCTCTTTTCTTGTTCCCTTTGTTGTTGCTCATGTTCTTTATGGAGGGAGGGAGCGAGAGAGAGAGAGAGAGAGAGAGAGAGAGAGATAAAAGCAAGAATTAGAACCTACACAGACAAGTCAATTAGTAGGTAAATTCATTACATGGTTATACATCAGCATAAATGTGTAAATTATAAGCATGGTTGTCATTTTGGCAGGGAGGGAGGAATCAGGCTGATATTCAATGAAATGAAACGACTTTACAGTGGCATATAATCCACAGAATAGGAGGTTGAGCATGAGAGATAGCAAACATGTCAACAGTATTGGAGATAAAATGCATCTCGACATTACTGGGCATGATTAGTAGGCCTGTCTGATGAAGAGCAGCTGTGCTCAAAACCTTACCTTGGTGTAATAAAGAGCAAATACTGGAGCCCTGCAGTGTGCGAGCTGATGTAACATCAGCAAGCAAGCAAGTTAAAACTGGATGAATTAGCTCCTGTTATCAACTCTATTTTGCCATGTTAGCTAGCTAGCTACCAAATTATAATAATCTTATATCCACTCATATGTATCCTTATGAAGATGTAAAAAGACAAAGGACAAATAATACAATAATATATATAATGACCAATTTAAGATCTTGTGGACTTCCAGATACAGACTGACAAACTTGTGATGGCGAACTGACCGGACATAGTAGTTAGTGGTGGACAATCAGCAGAAGAAGGCAGTAGTGATAGATTTAGCAATCCCAAGCGACAGCAACATCAGGAAGAAATAATACGAGAAGCTCGAGAAATACCAAGTGCTGAAAGAAGAGCTACAGAAGATGTGGAAAGAGAAGGCAACAGTGGTCCCTGTGGTAATCGGAACACTCTGGGCTGTGACCCCCAAACTGGGAGTGTGGCTCCAACAGATTCCAGGAACATCTGAGATCTCTGTCCAGAAGAGTGCAGTCCTAGGAACAGCTAAGATACTGTGCAGGACCCTCAACCTCCCAGGCCTCTGGTAGAGGACTCGAATAGCCCATCCGAGGTGAAGGTAATAATATGCTTTTGCATGAAAAAGCATTGCATGAAAAACAGCAGAATTTTCCCTCCATGTAAAGAAAAAAATAAAAATAGAATTTAATAGTCCACATTCAATTCTATTTTGTTGTTGCAATGGTGGTCTTAATTTTTATTAGGCTTTAATGTATAGCTCCTCTTCTGTTTACCTTTGATTTAGTGAATGTAAGCGGTGGGGGGGCAGCCACCCTCTCTATGGTGTTTAGGGTGGATAACTGGAAGCGCAGAGAAGCGTGTAGGTTTGCAACCCTGGTAAGCCATATATAAACCTGTTAAGCCTGTTAGTTTCATGATGATCACAGAAACATTTTCATAAACAGTGAATAATGTAACCTAATGATGTACATCTCTTAAACAGTCTGGCCTACAAAACTTGCCAAATGCTGCAATCAATCAGGAGCAAAGAGCAAATCAGCCTGTTTTCTGACTCTGACATGTGTTGACATTTCTGGTTAATGTCTTTAAAGATGTGTGGAAGCCTGCCAACGAGCTGTTACCACACAAAAGTAAAGGGCCTTTTCTGTTTGTTTTTTTGCATTGTCCTTTACTGCCTTATCTTTGACTGAATAAGATGAAAACAATATTAATTGTAAATAAAAATATTGCATTTTTCATCCCCATATAGTGTCTCTCAGTCTGTATGTAGCCTGAGAGGTGAAATGCAGGACAAAAACACGTTTGTCATGTTCTGACAATAAAGAATAGTTTTAATCACAATGAACCACCTGTTTCTTCAACTTCACCCAAGAGCAAAAATCCGTCCTTGAATTTGAAACAAATAATGATTTCACATTTGTCATAATAATTATTAATATCGATTGATATGGAAAAAAAAAATTGTGATTTTTGGCCATATCGCCTATTGTAAGGAACAGAATAGCAAGATCGTGAATGAAGACTGAGCAGCTTAAAGATTGTCTGAGGTTTGAGCTAGTGGCTAGTTGCAGGTTAAAGGTCATATCTGGGAGGAAGGCCTCCTTATAGGGACGGTTGTAGACGGTACAAATATGCCTTGCTGTGGAGATAACGAGAGAATTGGTTGGCATTACTTTGTGTTATATTGTAAATGTAGATCGGTTTTCTCCATGTACAAGCTCCGTAAATACTTCCACTTTGAATTCATCTGCGTCTCAGACTTTTCTTCAGCACGATCACATCAACTGAGAGTTTGTCCATGACAAGCAAGTTGCCTGGCAACCTCACGGTGAAGATGAGAGTTCTTTATACTAAGCTAACAGTCTTGTGGCTGTAGCATATTTATATTTTACAGACAGGCAGAGTGGTATTAATCTTTTCATCTAACTCTCTGCAAGAAAGTGAATACGTGGATTTCCTAAAATGTTAAACTATTCTTTAAAGTCACAGTTAACGTTTAGCTGTCATTGTAACATTTCACCAGCAAGAAAATAATAATATGGAGTATTAAACTGGGATGATGGACCCCCTTCAGCAGCCTACAGAGAGGAGAAAGGAGAGGAAGAAATGAGAAGAGAGAAACAGGGCGGGGGGGGGCGCAACATGCGAGAGCGAAAGAGGAGGAGAGGGTTAGGTGGGTATTTCTGGAACGCCGGCTGTGGTGTAATAGAGGTGTGGTCCTGCTCCTGAAATTCTGCTAGCTAGCTTCAATTCATGTGGAGGAACAGAATCTAGTAATGATAATGTTCATCATCATTAGTCAACTGCCTGAGATACAAATGAAATACCTTGTCAGGATGAAGTTCTTACTGCTGCTAGTCTACATCCATTGCGTTGTCATCTGTACTGGAGGAGCCAGATGGTGCCACATTGCTGCATGGAGAACATCTGTTTTTAGTAAGTCGTTCATAAACCAATGAGACTTAGTTTTCACTCTTGACTTGTTATACAGTGTTATACAGTATGCACAAAATCAAAATAAGTCAGATTAAGCTAATTGAAGTATGCCTATGCAATTTCATTCACAGCCAAAGTTCTACATTAAAATACTGTCTTCATGTAATTACCAAATAATTATTACTGTGCATGTAAATGCACTGGATGACAGGGTCCCACAAAGCTTTTGCAACCACTATTCAGAAGACAACAACACACTTTCTGACTTAAATAGATTACTATGGGGTTATTTTTACCTGGTCCCTGCAGGTTGCCACTCCATGTCAGTGACCTGATTTACCAAATTGGGGGGCTGGACTGGCCTCACAGACCTGCAACAGAGAAGCAAATTATAGAAGCAAAGTAACAATATAACGTACAATAACGTAACAAGACAGATGTTGATTAAAAATGTAAAGTGTAATAGCCTGATAATGGAATAATGAAACAGCCTGATTCACATGTTTTTAACAATCTACTTGAAGAACAAAATGCCAGATGCCCTAACTGAAGATGAGCAAAGACTTTATGAGCCCTTTTCTCATTACTCTGCTCTCTCTGATTTAGACCAGACTTTGAGTATGTTTGTTTTGGTTTTGAGGTCAATATATCATATTATAACTGGCTGTTATAACTGGGTTAACAGCCAGTTGCAAAGTCATTGAAACATTGCTCTGCATTTTTTCACTCTGACTTGTTATACAGTGTTATACAGTATGCACAAAGTCAAAATAAGTTAGATTAAGCTAATTGAAGTATGCCTATACAATTTCATTCTTATTTCAGGTAAAATCACAGCCGAAGTTCTACATTAAAATACTGTCTTCATGTAATTACCAAATCATTATTACTGTGCATGTAAATGCACTGGATGGACAGGGTCCCACAAAGCTTTTGCAACCACTATTCAGAAGACAACAACGCACTTTCTGACTTAAATAGATTACTATGGGGTTATTTTTACCTGGTCCCTGCAGGTTCCCACTCCATGTCAGTGACCTGATTTACCTGGGGGTTGGAACACAAAATAAACATTCAAATGACTTCACCTGTCTATCACATTCATTTGTCTGGGACTTTTTAAACACTAATAGAAACACTGCTGGAACAGAACTAGAAAGACTAAGTTAATATTAATTTCTCTCCAACAACATGCTATGCTACTGGCATCGGCACGTGGTCACAAGCTGATTCCTCCAAGCCACCATTCACTTGAGTACCAATAGGAACTTCACCGGCTGGTGACGAAATGGAACTTTAACACAAACTTTAACACAAACTTTACTCAACATGTTTGTTAATTTCTGCTTAACACCCACAAAGCTTACATACCGGCATACGATTCGCCATTTTGCAATTCTTCAGCTGAACACAAGTGGCGTCGCGTATCATTACGTACTACTTCATATTACACGACTAAATTGTGCGACATAATCTGCAGCAAAGTCAGTGAACAATTTCACAAAACTCTTGGTGATTTGGGTTTTGTCTAAATTATTACTTTTTTACATTTTTTGTTTTTCTTACAAGAATAATAATCTTTGTTGTAGACATTTTTGTTACATTATGCAGTCCTGTTTTATGACATAATAAATTTTTAAAATAATACTAATTATCTTTATAAATATCTTTATTGCTCGGCTTTGTCTGCTCTTTTCATTGACATCCAAGTCAATCCACATCCAAACAGTAACTTTCCAAACTCCAGTACTTCAGCATACTTTACCAAAAACTTGTACAGAACTTTTCCTATCTTTAACCTTTTTATCTCTCCATGAAAAACATACCGAAACTACTGTACTTTTTACACACTCCGCCCAAACATCAATAAAAACGTTTCCTCACAGTTTGCAACAGGTCTAAAAGAGCGTTTGACCTCTCGGGGGTCTATTTGAACCCAAACATACATAACATCACCATGTAGGACAACATGCTATAAATGATTTTTGATAAAAACATACCTCTTCCTGAGATCCTTGCTTAGGCGTTCCCTCCGCTCATGTCGGTCTTCTTTGATCCACTGGCTCTACTCGTCTGTACTTTATAGTTGAATTTCCATGGTCTGATTCATCATCTACATATGTTTACTCCCTATGCAGTGAATAAAATGTATGTAGTTGATGAATGACACAATTCCACAAGTATTTCTGCATTTTCGTTACTAGTATTTCATAGATCAGCAAATCTTTTCCTCTCATAGAAAATCCAACCCGGCACGCAACATTCAGGAACTGAAACTGACAGATAGCCTTTATGGAAATCATTATGTAAATGTATCATGTATGTTTAAAATACAGGCTTCTGTGTTTGTCCACCCTGAACTTCAGCAAGGTAAAATTTCAGGAGAACCTAAACCTTTCAAAATAAGTAAAAAATAATGTAACTCACCCCTTTCTTGGACAAATGACTGTATGTCTGGTGTTATTGTTAACCCTCACACCTTGATTTTGACAAACCAGAACATGCATTTTTATAATTAATCCATAGGAAATGTTGAGCGTAAGTAATCTATTTTGACGTGTCTATTTTACTATGTGGAATTTGAGCTGTTTGTCTTCCGTAAAAAGTAAAGACTCTTGATAAGTATGACAAGCAACATTTATTATTAGGTTTTAACAGAAATATCTTTACAAAGTTAAAACACTATACATTGTTCATTACAATGAAGAGGCTTTTTGGCCTTTAGAGCAGGTTTCAGTTACCTGAATAACTTCATCAGTTCATGATCCAATTTAGTGAAAGTCCTGGGTCTGACTCAACATAGTTATCCAGATCCCACAGTAAACCTGTTGCTAGTGACAGGGCCCAAATTCATACTTTATTTTTGGAATCCAGATTGTGTCTTTAAACAAAAGGGTAGCCACACTGACAAAAACACCCATTCAATGTTTCAATTATAATAACATTGTGAGGCAGCTCCTGAGTAACTTGGAAATTAGCTTATTTGCATTCTTGCAAATGGATTAGACCAGACTCTTGGCCAGGACCAGTAACATCATGGAGTCTCTATTTCCTAGCTCCTAGAAATAGTACGAAACATAAAAGTTTGTTTTGTATTACTCAGTATGGACCAGATGCAAAAATACATTAATAATAACCCCAAATACATTAATTGTAGCAATTATAGTATTTCAATAATCAAACATGAGAAACAAATATAAAGTCTACACCTCTGTCTTGACCCCTTCCTCTGGACCCCCAGCCTGTTTCGTAGGGTTTCAGTGCAGCCTTGTCTTCATCCGCTCGAAGGTCCTGTTCGACCTAGGCCCCTGCCTCCGAACCCCCTCCGCCCACCCTGTTTGTGTTCCTGTCCTCCAAGTCCCAGTGTTGTTGATAGATGGATGTACAACAAAAGTATCTATGAATAAGCCCTTTTCAACATTATATGGGCTCTCTGTGGCCCCTTTTTAAAAAACAAAATAAATTCATCTTGGTCATATTAATTGTAACTTTCTTGCAGAATTTATCCAATAATGAAATTTTTAATGCCTTCATATTTCATTTTAAAACACTTAATTTAACTCTCTTCACCTTATTCTTCTCAGCTCCAACCACCTTTCTTTGAATTTCAACAGGATATAAAACCGTGTTAAACGTACAAGTTTGCAGCCTGCTGTCACCTACATCCTGCTAGGTCACACACTTCACTATGAGCTGTCAACATAGCCTATAAATGAAACAAAATATACTGTATGTTATATCAAGAACATTCACCCAAACTGATACTTCACACTTGCAGATAACAGCAGATAAACCCCTAATACCACCCCCAAACGAAGACACACAATACATTTCACATTTTTTTAGCCTTGTTATGACCCGGGGCCATATGCTTTGGTGTTGGGTTGTGCTGTGTGTAGGTACAGTGTATGGTGTTCTCCCCTCCCGCCTGCGGGCGGTGCTGTCTGTCTTTTCCTGTGTCGCAGGTGGTGGCCGAGGATTGGCTGAGAGTCGGATGGCAACCGCCTTAAGAACACCCGGCGGCGAGAGGAGGAGGAGGAGGGGCAGGGGCAGGGGCAGGGGCAGGGGCAGGGGCAGGGGCCCGGGGCTCCAACCGTAGCCTGGCCAGCGCTCACGTATCCTCGCCCTCTGCTGGCAGCACCGAATTGCTGAACATGTCGCATGTACGACTAAAATAAACTCGCCTACATGTTCAGAAGGCACGCAAATTTCACCTCACAGACACGGTTTTTATCCTTTTTGGAGGGCTGTGGGAGGGTGGGAATTTAACAGGGGGTCCTTTTTTGTTTATTTTCATGTTGATCCATTTGATAAGAATCACAGTATTTTCATACAGGCTGTTGACATGACATATCATTGCATGAGTTACTCTTTGTTTTAAAGTATGTTCGACGAATCTGCGATAAAAGATGAAGGCTTGTACGATGGGAACACAGACCCCCAAAACCCTGAGACTTTGCCATTAAACAAAAGCCAACTAAGCTTGGTCCTGAACGACGGTTGGATTGTGTGTGTGACCAAGAGACACAGCATGAGCATGTTTTCAGTCAAAGGTGCTGAGATTAGCCAGAGAGTTTACACTTAACAAACTAGAAAGGCACCTAACCAGAATACCACAACTGTTGTAATGGGAAAGAATGGGCCTTAATAGTTAAATGTGCCCACATATACAAGATGTATTTCCTGTCATTCCAATCACATGACGGGTTTTCAAATAAAGGGGGATGTTACTTCATCATTGCCAAACTTGTTATTCTCCATTCTGCTATTTGTTTCATTGCTGTAACATAACCTAACCTCCTAAAGTGTACGTCTTTTAATTATATGAATTACTATCCTAAACCAATTACCTTGGTTGCCCAAAATATTTTCAAACATATACGTAACAGTGTATATGCAAGTTTTGGCTCCTAAACTACAGGTCTTGTATACTTAACATTTTTGCTGACCGTGTTCGAATGTGGGCAGATTTTTTAAATGTATTCTCTTCATAGTTTCAGAGATCCATTTGTTTGCAATGGTTACCATAGAGCAAATCAATTATCAGACTCCTGAAACGTGCTTGGGTTACGTAATCCGTAACAGTGAACAGGTCATTTTTGTCAATGCTACGCGTTTAGTTTCACAGTTTAGCTTTGAAAAGTCTGCATTGATTACCTCGTAACAATAAAGTCACTGTAACAGAAATTACTTGAAATACTTGAAACAGGCACGTTTGAAAAGTCTGGTGACTGATTTGCACATCCTACTGCTACCAGCGTTACACAAAATACATCCACATTTCTACAACACGGCAAGTAGTGTCCAAGTGGTTTGAAGTAAACGGGCTTTAAACATGCAAAAGCGCACGTTACCTTTCCTTTAGTTAAACTCGCCAGGTATCTCGTTTTGGAACTCTTTGAGAACCGTAACCTGTTACTGAGAAGTACGGCGGCAAAGCCCAGACAGAGGAGAGAAATGTCAGCATTGCTGTAACTGCCAAATATTAAGACGCTTATCGTCTTACTCCTGCCAGCAGTCAGCTGCAGTACGAGGTGCGCCGTGTTCAAAGCACATAAACATGCACACAATGGGAAACGCACAAGCACAGACAAGAATGCTCATTTACACACATAGCCAGCTGTGACGCTACACGTCCATTGTAGCACCAGCGGAGAGGAACAAGGAGCAGTTTTTTATTTTCAGATCAATTACGCACCAGTTGGTGGGTTTTCCAGCTGATGACAGCCATGGATTGAAACACATCTTGAATGTCATTTCTTTTGCTTTAATAACCGTTTGATATTTTGTCAGAATACGTGTGAGCAGTGAGCTTTGGCTTTGAGAGACAGGTACACTGAAACTAATGTTCAGAAATATACCTTTGTATTGCATTTGGCTTTTTGCCACCTTGTTTTTACATGAAAGGTATTTAAATCATGGTTAATGTCTACTTTTTTCAATGCCGCGTAATGTGGGATTATTTTGCTTCCTTGAAGTGGGTTCTCTGCAGAATGTATTGCTTATTTCATTACTAATATGAGAAGAACATCTGTTGCTTGAACTGCTGAGCAGTGACATCAAGGTGACCAACTTCCTCTTCCTGTTGCATGGTACAGAATCAGGTGCATCGGGTAAGATTATAAAATAATTATAGCGCCAGGAGATGCAGGTTGATATTACACATAATGCATCCAAAGCCTCAGTGGGTGAATAATAACTCTTAGCTAGCAGTAACCTCAATGAATTCTGAAGACCAATTTCAAAGGCTAGAATATATGTGAAGGAGGAGTGGGGTCAGGTTGCTTTCAAAAGTGTGGATTTTACTTTCCTTAAGATATTTAAATATATTTTGCATGAAGAGGTTGTCATATCCAAACCTATCTATAACTGAAAATGAATGCCATGTCACTAAGACAAATCACTGTTTATGGTTTAATCTGAATGCATTGGAAGTAAAAAAAAGATCCCAGCTGTGATGCAAAGTCTACGAGATGTGCAGTACATACAGTATATTGGTGCCTTGCTTTTGTGGTAGATATTCATCTCCATATCTACAATTTTCTGAAAAGTGCATTATGTTCTGCAAAACAGAAATGGTTGCCCCGAGCTCATTTCCTCTCCTTGTAAATGTTCTGACTTGAGGCATTTTACTTTTTTTTATATTCGGAGATCATTTTGCTACTGGGCATAAAACGGGCATGACATGTTAACATTCTGTCTCGTTTCTATTAATTTATTTAAATTATGTGCACATATTTACACACTAGTAATAATCCCAGTTTGATTTATGAAGCCTGTAATGTAATGAAAATGCAAGTGAACTGTTAATCCCATTCACCAATAAAGGAAATTGTATGAAGAGTTTGGTTGTTGCATTCGCATCATCATCCTTCACTGAAACATCCGAGGTTCTTCGGCGGTTCGGGTTCCGGCTTGGCAATGATACCCAGAGAAAACACTTAATGTTTAAACATCTTTACTTTTCTGAACATGTGCTCACAAGTAACAGTGATAAAGGCGCTCGAATTAAACAGTAACATGTAACATTTAACAGTAATACCACAGGGGAGCGTAAGTCAAGCAAAGTGCTGGCATGAAGACTGCAGGTAACAACAAAGAGTCATCCCATAAGGTGCAAACGGTGAACATGCAAGCAGCCAATCTACGTCTGGCTAGTTAGCATATCTCTTTTAAAGCTGAAACAGTATTTCTTCAACAAAGAATACTTATTATTATTGGTGCTAGAGTAAGCAGCTAAGTTTGTTGGCTAGATCATTGAGCAGCTTAATTCCAACTACAGCAGCACACAATGGGAGCTGTAATGTGAACCTGTTGTGTTCTGCCACCAACAAAACCTACATATAACAGTGTAGCAACATGTTAGTGTTAGTTGTGTTAGAAAGTGTTACGTTTTTTTTTCCTTCTTCTGCTTTTGCGATGCATTGTGATAATAGACCAGACGCTGACTATGGTGTGCAGAAGGTGCAAGGTGCTACTGTGTCTTCGGCCACGGTGAGCGTTTGGGGCAGCAGCCCAGCACAACGTTCATTTGACCTTCTGCGCCTTCTGTGCGGACTTGGTGATCTTACCACTAGTGGGGGCTTTCTTTTCCACACCTTTAATCACTCCCACTGCCACGGTCTGACGCATGTCACGGACCGCAAACCTCCCTGGGGAGAGATGATGGGACAAATATTCGTTATATCTGATTAAAATTGAATTTTAATTCACAATCACCGTGAATGAAACAACTAATTGTTTTAGAGTTGCAGCATAAATCCTTCTGCACGTAACTTACCCAGTGGGGGGTACTCAGAGAAGCTCTCCACACACATGGGCTTGCCAGGGACCATGTCCACGATGGCAGCATCTCCAGACTTCAGGAACTTCGGGTTGTCTTCGAGCTTCTTACCAGAGCGACGGTCGATCTTTTCCTTCAGCTCTGCAAACTTGCATGCGATGTGCGCAGTGTGGCAATCCAGCACGGGGGCGTAGCCAGCACTGATCTGCCCAGGATGGTTCAGGATAATCACCTGCACAGCAGCAAAGAGGTGCAGAAGCTCATTGGCATGTTGATTTTTTAGCAGCAGTGACACTTTAAGTCAGAATCCTTTTCATAGCTAACCCCTGTGTGCAGACCTGAGAGATGAAGCTGGCTGCCTCCTGTGGTGGGTCATTCCTGCTGTCTCCAGCCACGTTGCCACGGCGAATGTCCTTGACAGACACATTCTTGACGTTAAAGCCCACATTATCACCAGGCATCGCCTCAGTCAGGGCCTCGTGGTGCATCTCCACTGATTTGACCTCAGTGGTCACGTTCACAGGGGCAAAGGTCACCACCATGCCAGGTTTTAGGATTCCTGTCTCTATTCTGCCCACTGGTACTGTCCCAATGCCTGGAGGAGAGGAAGATGAGTAACTTGACAAAGTGTGTAGTGATCGCTGCTTGTAAAAAAGAACTGCATGACTTCCAGACAATTTGACCTTCATGATGATTTCTATAACAGTGCTCTGAAAAAAAGGCACAGACACTCACTTTAGGACATAAAGGGATTCTTTCCCGACCTCAATCAGTTCTGCTCTTTTTCTCACAAGGTGCTCTCATTCCAAAAATACTTTCAGCATGTAATCTGGTACCACTGACACCAATAATTGGAGCACTTACATTCCATCAGTTTGCTCTACCACCTACAAATCGCCACTCAAGCCAATGACGCCCTCACCTCCAATCTTGTAGACATCCTGCAGAGGCAGGCGCAGGGGCTTGTCAGTGGGGCGTGTGGGAGGCTGGATGGCATCCAGAGCCTCCAGCAGTGTGGTGCCTGAGGCATTACCATCTTTACGGTTGACCTTCCAGCCCTTAAACCAGGTCATCTGTGGAGAGGAATGTTTACTGTGACTGCTTACAGTGAGGCGACTTCGATGATCAGAAGATTAAACAGTTTTGGATGTAAAAGTGGTCTATGTATGGGTTAACAATAAGCAGGAAACGTTATGCTTGTTAATCAAGGTTTTTTTCAGACAGCGACCGGTTACTGCCACAGCTACCGCCTGGCAGCAACAGGGCTCAATTTCAACCTCTGTTCCTACCAGCCTGTACATCACAGGCTTCAGCTATACACTTAGTATGAGCTCATCACACAGATAAATAGAGCGGGTTGTACCTTAAAATAGAGTACGTGGTATGTCATGTTTTGCTAACTCGTATCATAAACGCATAAAGCACCGTAAGACTTTCCAAACTAATAGGAGAACCAAAACCAGATGAAGACAGAAATCAACGAAGTTGCACTATTTTATATCTAAATATGTAACACTTAAGATATAACTCTAAACACATGTGTTTATTTGAGGACGCACTATCCTTATTCCTTATGTATCGATGCTGTCAACATATCATTGTACTTTGGGTCTCACGGCAGACTCACGTTAGGGCTGGGTTCCAGCATGTTGTCTCCGTTCCAGCCAGAGACGGGCACAAAGGCCACGGTGTCAGGGTTGTAGCCAATCTTCTTGATGTAAGTGCTGACTTCCTTCACAATCTCCTCGTAGCGCTTCTGGCTGTAGTTGGGCTCAGTAGAGTCCATCTTGTTGATTCCCACAATGAGCTGCTTCACTCCCAGGGTGTAGGCAAGGAGGGCGTGTTCGCGAGTTTGCCCGTTCTTTGAGATGCCGGCTTCAAACTCGCCCACACCCGCAGCCACGATCAGCACAGCACAGTCGGCCTGAAAGGAGTGGGGAGAGAGGGATGTGGAAAGGTCTTTTCCTCAAGTTCTGTTCTCTCTCTATCGTGCATTTTGTTTTCATCTTCTAAGCTTCTACCCATTCTCCCTCTACCTGAGAAGTCCCAGTGATCATGTTCTTGATGAAGTCCCTGTGTCCTGGAGCATCGATGATGGTGACGTAGTATTTGCTGGTCTCAAACTTCCAGAGGGAGATGTCAATGGTGATGCCGCGCTCACGCTCTGCCTTCAGCTTGTCCAAAACCCAGGCATATTTGAAGGAACCCTTTCCCATCTAGGAGATGTGGAAGGGAAAGTAAGATGACATACCATTGGACTCTACACAGAATCTTTGAGAGACGCTTTTGTCCAAAGCTTCTACTAGTGCAATAACGGCAAAAAAAAAAAAGTATCACGCGTGGTCCCAGATGCAATCAAACTCTAAATAAACTTGCTCATACAAACGTGCACGCTGGCATCTTCATTACGCTCTGAGACAACTCTAGAATAGGTGTGGGCAATCTACTTTTCAGGCGAAATGTAGAGATCACAGTATTTGATCCACGCTAGCGGATCCGAGCTACGTGAACAAACCAATAGAGCGATGCAGCCAGGAAGGTGGCTATGCTGATTAGACCAATTACTTCACGCGGCTCCCATGTATTGTTTTGTGTTTACATTTTGCTACTTGTGAGTATTAGAAAAGTGTTATTTTATGAGTATGTTATCATTTACTTGTATGACTTTAAATTAAAACCTGTGTTATTATAATACTGTGTTTTAATGGTGCAAATGGAGAAATTCAAGGGCTATTTCAAGTCTGGCTATAGTCTACATGGCATTTCAAACCTGAGAAAAAAGATTGCTGTTTTGATCGCGACTGTGGTTAAATAGATTGTGAGTCTGAGTAATCCTTCCGAGCCTCTACTGGATGATGGCAGTTGAAGTCATACATCTCAGTGCTGTAGACTGCATTATATTTACCTCAAACCACCAAAGGAAGGACTTACTCTGTATAAAAGCTTTGACAGTCAGTATCAGTCTTGGAAATGTTTTAAGATGTCATAAATTACACATGATGGATATTTTTAAAGCAACAAAGAACTTTATGTACATATTATATTATGTTATTCATTTATTTTCATGAGCAGTTATATTACTTTTTAGTAATTAATTCTACTGATTAAATTCAAACACTTGTTGTATTTTCAACTTTCACATGTGTGCTTGTGAAATTAGAAAACGCGTGACAAGATACCACGTGTCCAGTATAAATTCACCAACAATGACCTGATTAATAAACATGTCCAATTAAATTCTGTTACGTAGTCATGCTGACCAAAAGTCACTGAAAGTCATCCAGACAATTGGTGCACTACTGCTTTGCTTTTGATTTGGAGAAAAGTTAAGACAGAACTGAATTTACAAACACCACTTTTCCCAAGTGATTCGGCAATGTGATGAATATGAATGAATGAAGACACAGAAATAGACATGATACATGTTAGACAAGACACCATTTACACAGAACCGGACACTGATGCACTAGAACACAAAAGTGGAACATCTCTTACCCAGTAGACAAAGCATTAAAAAGATAATTATTTTAAATTCAAGTGATAAAAACGTGAGTCATACCTCAGCAGCTTCCTTCTCAAACTTCTCGATTGTTCTCTTGTCAATGCCCCCACACTTGTAGATGAGGTGGCCGGTGGTGGTGGACTTGCCTGAGTCGACATGTCCTATTACCACAATGTTTATGTGGAGTTTCTCCTTCCCCATCGAAGCTCACCCTGGAAGAAGCAGTGAGATCCCAGCAAACACAAATCAGCACCGTGCAGTAAGTGAGACTATAGTGACTAAGTGTCCAGAAAACATGAACAGTAGTCATCTAAGCAGCGTTTGATGTTAAAGCTACTGTTGCCAGGGTGAAGAGAAGACACATACTTCCATTGTACATACTGAATAACAGCACAGTAAATTCACCTGTTGCGGAGAAGGAATTTTTATTGGTCAAAAGCTCCTACTGAGCATATTCAACCTATGTCAGGTACAGCATGTTGTGTATCTGCAGGGGCTAAACTAGCCTATAGGGAGCAAAGGTGAGGACCTGCACCCACACGTGGTCGAGATTTCTACAGGTCTGTAACTGAACAAAGGAAATCTCAATCTCAAAAAATGTTGGCTCTGATAAAAATCAATTTGACATCCTTGCCTTATTTGAGATAGATTGTACTACAGAACTAGAAATGTAAAATTTGAAGTGTGCCTGAAGTGCAAAATTTCAACTATTGCTGACAGATTGGTCTACCTGCCGCACTTCAGGCACACTAAGAACTTACTGAATTCAACGGAGCTGCAGAGATCTTTGTCTGAGGCAGCTATAAAGTGCTGCAGTAACGAGTCCTAAAACCCGCAAATTCAATACCATTAGAATTTTTGCACTTCCGGTTCCGGCGTCTGGAAGTCAGTGGGTTTCTTGAATGGACTTTTGGTCAGATGCCTGAAATGTCGTCTGTGGTTAATGCACACGTTTTGTTCTATGACATAAAATACCCCACTCGTGAATTTTGTGAAGCTTTTACATGTCGTTAAAAACATGGTTGCCAACAAGTGGCTAAATGAGACTACAGAGGTTGCGAATAAACGATGCTGTAAGCGATCAGAACCCAAGTTGAACAGTCATTCAAGAGGCTGCCTCTGAATAACGTTGACTGTCAAACCAACAGGTACAACGAAACCCGAATTCCTCTCGGGAGCAACTGACCAGTACAAGCATACACTAGCCAGGGGCGGCTGTGGCTGAGGGGGTAGTGCGGTTGTCCATTAAGGGTTGGTGGTTCAATCCCAGCCCCTGCTGTCCACATGTCAAAGTGTCCCTGGGCAAGACACTGAACCCCAAGTTGCCCCCGGTGGAGGCCAGCATGGCAACTGTGTCCCCATCGGTGTGTGAATGGGTGAATTAGACTACTGTTCTAACTTAGATTACT
>JAVQJF010056588.1:0-12927 GCA_036023855.1 Gadopsis marmoratus
GGGGTCCGACGAACCTCCGACTTCACTGCAGCAAGGCGAGTTTCAGAACCTCATTGATCAGTTGTCTTTTTTAGATTTAGCCAGTTAGCTGATCACCTGTCAAAAACACAGGTTGCCAACAACACGTCTAAGACGTGTTCAGGCCTCACTGACGGTTCTATCGCGCAGCGGTTTCTCTGTTACTCCCCACTAGTGGACAGAACTACGGTGGGACTCGAAACACTCCAGAGGGACAAGCTGCAGCCATATGAATTAGAAAACAAACTAAAAACAGTTGCAGTATCTGTGGACAGTCGTTACAGCTGGAACATGTGTTGTAGTGCATCTCTAGCTGGACCCTTTTCTGACATTGTCGGCTCCACAATGGAGCATTCTGATATATTCTGGAGTCTAACATCATTCTTGCAAATACATTTTTTGTTTAAAAATGGCATGTGCTAATGTGGACAGAGAAAAATAGTCATGAGAGAAAGTGAGAGCGATACAGAGAATTTTTTGGCACCAGGCCTTTCTTGTGAGTACTTCTATAGTGTTATTCTAGAGCACTTGTTATATCAAGATATAAAGTGTTGTTGCTGTAACTTGGTATCTCGGATATGATGCTGCTGCAGCGCAAACTATTGATGGGTGTAATGCATTTGTCAGCCCCCCCACTCGATATCACGACCAGCCGTCACTGTCTGTTGTGTCTCTCTGTGTTTGTGGGCGTGTTCTACCTGTGACTGGACTCAGAGTGCAGGTTCCTGCTGCTTCACCTGCGCCGCTGCTACTCATCCACTAATCATCCCTGCGGTGTTCTTAGATCACAACATGGTGGCCTGGATTACGGACTATCTCAGCTGCAGTGGTGAGGAGGAACGTCGGAGCACCCCAAGGAACTGTACTTTCACCTTTTCTCTTCACCATCTACACCTCTGACTGCAGCTTCAAACGCTGGAACTTGCCACCTCCAGAAGATCTCAGATGACTCATCGATCGTGGGCTGCATCAGTGAGGATCAAGGAGGAGGAGTACAGAGGTGTGGTGGAGAGCTTCATCAGATGGTCTGAGGAGAAACCACCTACAGCTCAACATCGGCAACACCAAGGAGCTGGTGGTGGACTTTTCTTTCTTAGGAGGCTCAGGTCAATTTGACGTGTGCAGTTCCAGTTGGTAGCAGCCAGCCCTTTGCTGCAGCATGATGGGGAGGCGGCGTCAAAGTGAGGGAGGCAAGTAGAGTCAACAAGCTGGTGAGGAAGGCCAGCTGTGTTGTTGCTCTAAAACTCTGGAGGAGAGGAGGATGATGGACAAAATCAAGAGCATCCTGGGCAACCCCTCCCATCCCCTCCCATCCCCTCTACAATGAGATGTGGCAGATGGGAGACTCGGCCTCCCCCCCCCCCCCCTCCACCACCACCACCACCCAACCTCCACCTTTCCCTTGGATATTCCTGGCCTTCCACCCTCCCTTCTCCCTCTGTCATCCCATTTCCTCATCATGTGCAAACAATAAACCTGTTTTTGAACTCGGGAGTATCGCGTTCTGCTTACTGGAGTCACGAAGTTATAGCAGCGATATACACAGCGATGTAAGAATCTATTACATCTGTTTTTGACTTTTTTATATATATATATATAACCTGTAAACTTTTACATCTGTATTTATATATTTCATATTTATACAGCCATATATATATATATATATATATATATATATATATATATATATATATTATAACCTCTTTATCTACTGTTTGCACTTTCTGGTTGGATGCAAACGGCATTTTGTTGTACTTGTACTATGTGCAATGACAATAAAGTTGAATCTAATCTAATGTTGTCAGTGTGTTGGATGTAATATCCATGTAGTCTTTGGTGGCCAGCAGTTGCATTATGAAACTCCAAAATTCACTCGCTGTTAGTTTGTAACTTATTGATCACTAAAAATGGATTCCCAGCTAAGTTTTTGCAAGAAACTATGCAATTCTCAAAATTCAGCCAAAATATAACTTTGTTTTTGGTGTCAAGTAGCATATATATGTGGTTCGAACAAAATCTAAAATGTAAATATGTAAACACACGCCTGCAGTGATGGAAATAATAACACTTTAGATGTGTATAATCCTGAACAACAGTGTTGAAAATAGCGGGATTATGTTGTTGAGTTTGTGAACTTAAAACATTGAAAATGTACAGTATGCTTAATAAGGATGCACATTATATGACAGGCAACAGGAGTTTATCCAGCCTGGTATTTCCCCAGGACTTTATTGAGGGCAGGCCTTTATTTGTTCGAGTCGACCACACTGCCAGCCGTTACTGGAGGCCCGGCTCTTAATGGACTATCAGCTTTTATTCAAGGATTTACGGAATTTGGTAGTTTAGAAGGAGGCATTAGTGCTTGTTTGGGCTATGCAGCATTTTGAAGTCTATGTTGGCTCTGAGGTATCTGCGTTGGTGGTTTTTACTATAATCCTCTTACCTTTTTGAAGACTCTGCAAAACCCTAATCAGAGGCTAATAAGGTGGGCATTTGTTTCTACAGCCCTACAACCTAGATATGACATTTTAAGGGCGCTGACAATTTAATTGCAGCTGCACTGTCCCATGTGCCCTTAGACCCCAAATTTAATTTGCTTTATCGCTTCCCACTTCGATGATCTCCCCTGCTCATCTCTGTCTCTTATGTTGATATTGGACAACACTTTACACCCAATGCCAACTTGCAGTGCCAATCCAGGCAGAAAATAAGGATGTGTAGGTCGGGTTGGAGGATGTGTGAGCTTTCATTATCACCCATCACTGTCCGACAATCCATTTCTTTTACGTGTTTGTGTTTTTACCTTAACCAAGTGTCACCATATCCTGGGTCTTTATTGGGTAAATGCAAAACCAATTAGCAGCTACACTGCTTTCACTAGCTGTGAAACTCCATTCCTACCAAATATTAGAACTATTAGCTTACACACACACACAATACCATCAAGATGCAGTGATGGAAGAGAGGAAACTAATTTCTCTCTGGTAAATACAAAACCTTGAATGTGTCACTCTGTCGTGTCAGCTGTCCAGCGCCTCGCATCTGCCGACGTTGTTTACATTGCTCATGTCTGTCCTCCGTGACACGCCAGCCTGAGTGAAATGGGGGACCTCATTTACATAATGTGTCATCTCATCCCAGCACAAGACAGTCATCGCAAATCTGGCAATCTGCATTTTATGAGATTCACTCCCGCCTCCAGCGGGCCAACTAGCTGGGAGGTTCCCTGACACAGAAGAACGCACACTACTGTACATCACAGTGGTTCCCCAGCAACCACACCAAGCATCGGCTGCACTTATGTTTCCATCTGGAGCATTTAGCGGAGTGGCAAAGACCACACCAAGACAATGAATTTAATTTCTAGTATTAACAAATTCTAGCAAGCAAATGTAAAGTGTGTTAAAATGATACACAGTCCTGCTGAAGGACAGTTGATGGTCTTAACACACCGAGACATTTAGCAACTATGTCAACAATGCAGGATTTAATATGTTACAAATGCAAATGGCAGGGAGGAAATGCATTCAGAGCTCAAGGATACACACATGCTACAGTAGGTATAAGTGTAACAGTATACACGTGAAAATTCCCCCAAAAATTTCACAATTGAAGTAAGAATATAGTGTCTATCGCATGCACACATGTTGCCAGATATCCCACAATTCAATCCTTGTCCTTTTCAAATGTGACAGTTCTGAAGCACAATACCTGTCAGTGATGACAGAAAGTGTCTGAATTACTGTTAGAATTATGGTGCACTTTTGAGTATTGACTGAGTTTTAATGTAGTAAAAAGGGAGAGTCATTGCAGGCACGCTTAGAATTCCACGATTGAAATACACAGCTTCCAGTGGTAAATATGTATTTTCTGTTATTCTCTGATGCAACACCTTCATGTTGTATTTCTCAAAAAATGTGCGTCACAAACAAGTGACCACACCAATACTGCAATAAGGCAGAAGGTGTATATAATATATGTGTAATAGTATATATATATATAATATATAATATAATGTGATAGTGTTATATACTGGCTGCAGTTCACACAACCATCTGTCCGGACATTGTACTGTGGTCAACATAAGTCGGGAGGAGGGATGCAAAGAGGTCCACGAGAAAAAGGCCTTGAAGTGCCAGACCTTACATTAGGAGTACAAGGCCAAGGGATGGCAGGAGTGGTTGTTCCCCGTGGAGATGGGCTGCACAGGCTTCCCAGCCAAATCAGCACGGTGGGTGTTGTCAGATCTGGGCCTGGACAAAAGTAACAAGAAACGAGTGGGATGGTAGGATCGGCAGAACCAGCCTCTGGAGTAGGACAGAGGAGGGAAGCTGCAGTTACCTCATGCAATAAGCGAAGGATGAATGCCAGCAGTATGTCACAAGCAAATGCTATATTATAGTCTTATGACTTAATCATGAGGTATTAATCTCTTTACATATACTACACGTGCTGACTGCTGCTATTAATCACACCACTTTGTCTTTACTTGCTGTTCTTCAATGACTGAGTGGCCACAGAGAAACATAGCATCGTTAGGTCACAGCTGCCATTAATGCTGTCGCTTAACTGTGATACTGAGTAAATAACCAAAGTCACAAGCTAGCCAGTTAGCTGGCTAATAGGTAGCATGTGCAGCCTTATTAAGTGAAATGAATAAAAGACGTTAGTTTCTGTGTACTGTGTTTCTTTACAGCAGCGGCTACACAGTAGATTCTGAATTACTCTGCAATTGCAGCTCAGTGACTAAATCTGGTAGCGGTTGTTGAACTTGCATGTGATTGGCTGAAAGGTGAGGGGGGCGTGGCTGCAGACAACAACCCTGTTATAAAATATGACATGAAGTAAAAATGCCATTGGGAAATTAAAACAGGCGGGAATATAAAAAATAAAAAAGGTAACATTAACAGAACATTATGAAAACAGGGATGATTAAATAACATTTTACAATAATGAGTTGAGTTTGAATAATTTCTTAAATTATATCACAAATTATAGTTTAATTTATATTTCTTATACAAGTTATTCATATTACCTTTTCTCTTATATCATGTATGTATTTATTTGTACACATGGCAGCCTGTATTATGAGATAATCAATGGATTATGTGAAGTACGTGTGTCTCCAGCTGCCAGTCGAGGTAGTTCAGCCACCCGGTAGCGGTTTTCATGGGTGTCTCCCTTTGGAGGTGTTCCAGGCATGACCTCAGGGCAGACCCAGGACACGCTGCAGGGATTACAGGAACTTTTGGGTTGCCCTCATGGGCTTTGTCTCAGATCTGAACGGAATGGATGCATCATGACAAACACTTAGAGGCTTTAGAGTGCACAGTATGTTGATTGGTTCACTTCTAAATGCACTGCTAACTCCAGTTAATACATTTGATTTTCTCTTGACGAAACCCACATTGCTCATTTAAAAGGGGATAATGCGACGGAAGATAAAAATGGACGATTCCGTACGGAGGATGAAGGTAAAGTTAACAGCGTTCTGTGGAAAATGTCTCTGCAGGCTCTGCTGTGTTGTTCTCTGTCTGACATTCTGACACTGTGCACTGCAGGTTTCAGCAGAAACCTCGGAGCGCCCAGGGCAGCACCCAAAACAAAGCCACGCATGACTTTGAGGAGTCACACGGCTGCTGCCAACCAAGCATTCAAAATAACAGAAGAAGACTCGGATGCGTTCAAAAACAGATCCCATGTCAGCACAGCCATACACCTCCAAAGCAGCTGATTAACATCTGATTCATGCTCTACGGTCGTCCACTGTTTTATGACATTTCCTGACGCTGCTGTTATTATGGTTTGTTTGCGACGCACATATGGTGACACAGCATGTGCACATTTCAAGATTCTGCATGAACTCTGCATCTGGTTGCACAGTTGCGTCTTCGAGGACATGAAATATTAGAGCTGATATTTTGATATAAGAATTTATCTTCTTCAGGGTTTTATAATATTTGCAATCTCAGTAAAATATGGTAAAATGTATATTATATAATTCAGACGCTGGTTCATGTACCTTCAGAAGAAATGTTATCTTTGTGCAGAATGTGCCACTGTACAAATACAGTATTTACATTTAAGAAGTCATAGACTGTTGGGGTATAAAACAAGTTTCATTGCTGTGGCTAAATAAATACTAATTTTGCCTTCTGGTCAGGCCGCGTGTCTTATATCAACATGTCACCTTTGGATGTGATTTGGAGATAATTGTGGGTAACAGATCGGTTCCGGACCTGAGCTTTGTAAACCCGGAGGACTCTGGCCAGAAGTTGTTAAACGACTTCCCAGTTTGCAAATAAAAGTATTTTTAATTACAAAATACTGTTTTTCGCTGCATGAATGTGGAAGATTTAACAAAGAAACAAAGTGAAAAAATTTACATATTGTTTTGATATATGTACATGTATTTGTGCTTTATTGTGATATGAATTTTACACCACATTAAAATCAAAGCCAACACATATAATAGAGTCAAGAGGCGTATTACGTTTCACTGTTGTCCAGCAGAGGGCAGTGTAGACATAATCTGTCGGACCATCTTAGGTGTCGTCCTTGGAAACAGGCGGGTGTCTTCCATAAAAACTTGGCAGGTGATTGGATGAACTGTCTGTCCATCACATCTGCCACCAACTTCAGCCAATCATGACGTAGCAGGAGAGCCGAAACCCGAGAAGAGCCAAAACATCTCCTCCATCTAGAAAAGCCTTCAGTGACTATGGGAAACTACTTTGCACCTTCTTTGTGGAGCATAAACATCCATCTGGTCTCATGAGTGAAATATGAATCTTTCAGTCCAAAATGTGTAACTTTTCATACAGATCAAAACTTCCCAGATTAGCTACAGCAGCTACAGTACAAACATGGGCCCCTTTAAACATTAGCACCGTCAACAAGGAGGGACTTCACCAGTAATCAAACCTCCTCGTCCTTCCAGATGAGTCCATTCATGACTCCATCCATGCAGTTTCCACACTACTAGTTACGCAGAAACAAATAAAGTGCATCCCCGGATCCTCCAACAAAGTGATGATTACATTGTGGCTTTGACATTTGAGGCAGCCCCTTGCCAAGTCGGCCCAAAACTCATTGCTCACCCTGTTCATTACCTCCCATAATGACCCTATTCAGAGACAGCGGGGCCGGGCCTCGGCCCAGGGACCCGGCAGTAATCGCCTGCATTAATTAGATGACCCCCGGAGACGGCGGCTGCTGCATTGGTGGGCACAATGACAGGCTCTCTGCTTATTGTTTATGGCTGGCTGTAAAGTGTCCAGCAGAGGGAGGGATGGGGGAGATCAGTGAGAGGAGGAGAGGAAGTGGGCGGGGGTGGTCGGCTGGGGGCCAATAAGGCCCGAGTGAACGCCAGTGATGTAGAAGCATCTTTTCTCGACTGCCACAGTGTTGTGACAGTCCATTTTGCTCATCAAATACAACCCTCCTCACTTTTTCTTTGGGGGAAAAAATGTAATTACAGCGTGACAAATTCAGGTTCCCACCATATGATTTGATTATTGACTCAGGTTTTGCAAACACATACAGAAGGTGGAGCTTGCTATTCATGATCTGCAGTTCCCCTCAGCCCTGCAGAGCCTTTTAGCATCTTTCAGCTCATTGTTTTGGTTTTACGGCCTTCAGCTTCTCTGAAATGTGCTTAATTCCGTCCACAGACATCTCTGCGATATATATTTAAAAATAGCTTTTCTCGTTTCTACTGACCTTAATTAAAACTCAATATGTAGAAAAGCCACTGATGGAGGCTGATAGAGGTGAAAGCATTCAAAAAAGGAGTGATGCAGTACAGCGATGTGCGCTGGCTGTTTCTCTGCTCTTAGCTCGTTGCTCCACCCTGTGAAAAGAAAAGAACATGAAAAAGAAATCCTGCCAACTCGTCTTTATTTCCTGTATTGTGAAATGGAAAAAGCCAAATAAGTCAGAGAAAGACGTATCGCAGCCAGCGTGGCTGAGCATCGGCTATAGGACACGACCATTCTGAACAATTCTGGATCTGAATGTTGCACGTTTTGGATGGCAGACGCCGTCACCGATGCTCATTGTGTGTCTGCTGGTTTCATTTTCCACAACAGAACTCATCAATGCGACACTGTTCTCAGGTCTCATACGCCAGCACAGAAGTATCACACTGTCAGCAGCCAATCCTTTAAAACACGTCCACACTTTGAATAGTATTACCACAGTTACACGACAGGACGATAGCTGGCAGAAATAAAAGCAGGCAGGTATAGCCACTGTGTGTCCCTGTGATGGATGAGAGGATTTTCAAGGCGTACTGAAATATGCTGTCTGGAATGTAGGAAAAACGCATTCCTTAGATTCCACCATCTAAAGGAAAACTGCTGCCAGAAGAATCACACTTTTAAGAGCTAAAACATGCAAAATGCCGGTGTGGTCTTTCAGGAAGAGGATTAGAGCTATGGGGCTCCCATAAAAATAACACTGAACTGATAAATCAGATTATTTTCCGTTTCTGGCCCTGCGATTTGGATTTGGAAGCATCTCTGACACGTAACACATCCTTCAGGAGCGGAAAATGAGAGCATAGAAAATGGTAATCGGCCTCAGTGACCAGCTTTAGTTGGAAAAAAAAGTGCCTGAGGAGAAAGTGGATGCAGGATTTGTAAAACATCCATAAGCCTTTTGTTTTTGTGAACACCCTGAAGCAAAGCCTGCCAAAGTCTTTGTACATTTTAGGATTAAATGTGATAATACATACGTATGCCCATAGATGTGAATGATGCCAGAATTGTGCTGCAACAGACAGGTTTCCCTTTCAAATTAATTGAGGATGCATGTGCAATGGAGGGGGGGCTAACTGCAACAATGTCGTTATGGTAAATGCATTTTAAATAGCGCTTTTATCCAAAACCTTAACAGGTTTTTGCCACTCATTCACACGCACTCACACGCCGATGGCCGTGAGGCTGCTGGACAACCATCAGGAGCCGTCTGAGGTTCAGTGCTTTGCCCAAGAAGAAGAGGTGGGGATCGAAGCCCATATATGGAGATTTTAAGTGTTTAGAAATAAAGCAGTTTGCAGTAAAATTACTGTTAAGAGGTGAAATTCTATATGCCATTTGTCCTAGCATGTAGTTCTTTGTAACCTGCCACATGGAATCCCAAGGACAGACAACATCTGGTGGCAACAATACAAATCCCGATCGCACAACGTGAGCTCCACAGATGGTGACAAACGACCGACCATGAGAAGAACCATCACGCTGGCAACGTTGGCCTGCGTGAAACCCCTGCTGGTTCTCGGTTTGAGCACAGAAGCCTCGTCCCTGAAGGATATTAGCATCAAATATACCAGACACCAGCTATCTGCCAGATCTCTTATATTTCTGCTGCGTATTCAGGCAAAGCCTCACTCGCAAGAAACTGCATCAATAGAGACTTAATTTGTCAGCCACAGCGGATCATGAAAAGAAAGTCTGCTCACCGGTTTGTGGATTTTTGTTTTTCCACCTGAGAAATTGTGTGATTCATTCTCCGTCCAGTCTGCCACCTCAGCTCACCACGTCCCACACTGCGACTCTAAAGCACAGCTCGCCAAAGCATTGATCAGCTTAAACCAGCAGCAGAAAGTGAATGTCAAAACACTGTCCGACCTCGTGACTTGCTGCCTGCAGCCTGAAATGAAAGCCCATTAAAACGCAGTCTCGTTCATGCAAAACACAGGAAGCGAATAATCAAGGTGAAAGGCTTCGCAGAGAACCTGGAAAGGAAACGCCTACCTTGTGTGCACAGCTCATGTAATTATGTTTTGTTTTTGTGGCCGTGTTTAAATTGTACCTGCAGTTCCGAGGTATTGACTCCTTCGCGCAGCGTTACAGCTGCTTCACTTACGTCTCATTAGTGATCATCAGAGTGAAGCACACACACACACCTGCTGCGCCAACGTCCCCATAATCCACTACTTGTGCTGTCCATCAGTGCGTTATCATGATAGGTGGCAAAGACTCATTGAAGCAATAATATGAAGCTGTGGTCTTGCGAAGCGCTCTTTGACATTTGGTGGTGCGCCCCAACATAACTGGATGTACTCAGGATTCCCTCTTCACGGGCTAATAAAGCACAGAACAGATTTTTGACACATTTTATGATTACGTTAAGTGGGGGGAAAAAATGCTTTATGCTTGCACCTCTGCGCAGGCTTAAGCCATTAATTGTTCAAGGTTTCACCTTGCAGAAATGAAGCAGCGCAGGGTTTAATGGGCCTGGATCTGCAAATGTTACAGCAGCATAAAATTGGAATGTAATTATTTTGGCCCAATTAAAATATGATGGAATTATTCTGTTGAAATTGGGCAGTGATATTTGAGAGCCTGGAGAGGTGTACGGCTCTCATCAGAACTACTTCTGTTCGGGGCTGAGGATTATAATATATGGCTGAACTAAAACCAAGGCTTCAGTGTCCACCAGTCCAGCAGCAGGCGTCTACTTAACTGTAGCAACATCTTTTATCCTTGGGGTCAATGGGACCCCGGATAATAAACCTCCAGAAAATTACTGCAATTAAAATTGTTTTCCAAGTTTACGTGTCAGGAACTTTATGTCACTTTGTTGACTACCCAAACAGCCCTTTCAATAAAACATAACCCCCCACCCTTACACATGCACAGTACCTTTTACACGACTATGGAAAAATATGCAAATCAGCAGAAAATCTCACTGACCTCAAGTTGGAAAGAAAGATCTTTTTGGGTTTTTATTGGATTCGTATTGTTTCGAAGCTTGCTGTTGCTTTGCATCCTGCCAAAATGAACAGACCTTTTGTAAACTTACAAGTCTTTCCAACTGTCCCGATACAGCCGCCTCCCCTCTAAGTCTGTCATCTCAAGTATGTCCTTTGATTGATTGTGTTATGAAGAGCTCCAATACTGATTTTTATGTCTGGGACATGGCTAACAGCGTATCTGGTGGGGCCTGGAACCATTCTGATCACATTAGCAGACACTCTAACTTTCCATTTCTGGAGCTAATGTGTCTACTCTTAGAGGCTGAGAGCGAATGGAATCTGCTGTTGGTTGAGCGACAACAGGAGGATCAACCCCAAGGGTCTCATTCTCTTCGGAGGAGGATGCCTCCTAATCAACGTCCCCCTCATCATTATCCTCAGCCTCAGACACATTCTCCTCTATGTCACTTTCACTGTCAAAGAGCTGTGACGAGGTCATTTTGCTCAGAGGTCATATTCAATTGAGAGCATGAAGAGAGAGGACACAGAACACACAGAGGGAGGCTTTTTCAACATTATAGAATTGCACGTGATAGTAGCTCAATATCAGGCAAAACAACCGAAACAATTGTGTGTAAAATGTTCACATTTCTTATGCTTTATACAGCTAAAACAGCCTTGACCCAAAAGCGCACAGATGCGTGCAAAATGTGTACTGGACATTGAAAAGGGTTAGGGTTAGGAAGAACTGTTCTGAATGTTACAACAGGTGTATTCAAAGAGGCTGTGGATGTGGATGTGGAGAACCCTGCACTCCCACCATGTGACCCAGCTGCAGTTTGAAGGCACGAAACCTGAGAAAAAAAGAAATGACACTGAAACATTGGATTAAATAGGAAAGTCCCTGAATACAAGTATATTTATGTGATTGTGTGCAGAAACAATTTACTGATCATAAAGTGCTGAAACACAGATCCACTGTGGTGTGTGTGTGTGTGTGTGTGTGTATGTGTACTTGCATCACTTCTATATGCACACATGTGGGCACACAGACACACACACTGCAAGTTGTTTGCTTCATTCACTGTGAATTTACTTATATATCAAGGCCAAAAAGAAGAGAACGGGCATCACTAGATTTCTCTCTGATGTTAAATAGATATTTGACATTTAATTTTATTCATATAAATCTGAGACTAAGCTTATTAATTACACATGTTGCTACGTGTTACCAATGTCAGAGATGATCACGGGAAACGGAAGGGAAAAGTCAATGAATAGTGAAAGTGCAAAAACAAAAATCTCAAAGATGCCAAATATTGTTACGACTGCTATTTGTGTCACAAGTTTCCCAACATGAAGGTGCAAATTACTTTTCAGGCAGGAAGTCTAGTGGGGAGAAATAGAATAATTGATTTATTTGGCTGAAAAGTATTTAAATATATTGGATGTAGCCGGTTACGCTGTGTGCGGCCGTGGTTCCCTCTGCGTTGTCCTATAGGTGTAGCTCCTCCACCTGCTCAGCAGCAAACAGCACACAGACTCGGAGGCGAGCTGGTGAACATAGTGGAGCATTTAGCAGCTGAAGAGCCAGGTCTTTCCCTCAGGAGCTAAATAAGAGTGATAATCGGGAAATAAGCCACTGTTTGCTAACTAGTTCACCGACTGACATGTCAGGGTCAGGCCCCGCCCCTGATGAACTGGCTTCCTGTTTCATCAACTCATCAGCGCCACCTGTTCCCACTCTCCTCATTATTCCCCGTCCATATAGTCTGTCTCTGACCTCCCTTCCCCGTCAGTTCGTCACAGTTTCTTTCTGCCTCATATTGAATATCTTCGTTACTCTCTCTTACTGTCTGACAGTCAGTGTGTTGATGACATGTTTCCACTGGCCAGAAAGAGTCAGTTATTGCAGGTTTAAACTTACTCTGCTACCTTTGTAAACTAGACCTAAATATCCTCGGTGGCAGCAACGGCGCTGAGAGTTTCTCTGGAGCAACATTGATTTTAAACAACAATAATAATTCAATTAATTTCACAGAGAAACTCATGACAGTTCTGCTGCATTTAAAAAAAATCTATAACTCTAACTATTTTAGGAAATGCGTTTATAATTCTTAACCAGTACGTAATAACTCTGAATAGCTGCATTGGCAGTAATAGAAAGACGGTGCTCGGCCTGTTCTTTGTCTTGCTGCTGGTGAAGC
>JAVQJF010056611.1:0-38908 GCA_036023855.1 Gadopsis marmoratus
CCCTCAGGCCACCCTCATGAAGTCTGTTTCTGATTGTTTGGTCAGAGACATTCACACCAGGGGCCTGCTGGAGGTCATTTTGTAGGGCTCTGGCAGTGCTCATCCTGTTCCTCCTTGCACAAAGGAGTAGATACCGGTCCTGCTGCTGGACCTTCTACTGCCCTGTCCAGCTCTCTTAGAGTAACTGCCTGTCTCCTGGAATCTCCTCCATGCTCTTGAGACTGTGCTGGGAGACACAGCAAACCTTCTGGCAATGGCTTTTATTGATGTGCCATCCTGGAGGAGTTGGACTGCCTGTGCAACCTCTGTAGGGTCCAGGTGTCGCCTCATGCTAACCAGTAGTGACACTGACCCTAGCCAAATGTAAAACTAGTGAAAACAGTCAGAAAAGATGAGGAGGGGAAAAAACGTCAGTGGCCTCCACCTATAAAACCATTCCTGTTTTGGGGGTCGTCTCATTGTTGCCCCTCTAGTGCACCTGTTGTTAATTTCATTAACACCAAAGCTGCTGAAACTGATTAACAACCCCCTCTGCTACTTAACTGACCAGATCAATATCCCAGACGTTTAATTGACTTGATGCTATACTCTGCTGAAAAAATGTTCCTTTTAAGTTTTTTTGAGCAGTGTGTATGTATATATAGCTGTATATTAAAACTGATGTTTTATATAATTTATTTTAAATCTGTCTTTCTCTTGCTTACCACAGACCAGCATCGTCGTCATCCTTCACTAAGTACAGCTCTTCGAGCCAGAGCCAGTCATCTAGAGGAGTTGCATTTGATGACAGTGATGACGATGAGGTAAAAAGAGATCAGAGAAAATGAAATAGCATGTGTCTAAAGTGCTGCAGTGCAGACTGTGATTTTTTGTTTTTTTGACCTGTAAAGTGGAATTCCTATATAACCATATCGTTTTCTGAGATGCTAGTGTTAAATTTCTAAGGAAAAGTACACCCATGCACTTAATCTGAGATAATCCATTTGTTTATTTGCTAGCCAAAAATCAACTTAACTATACTTAATTAGCTTTTCAGTTTTCCCTTGCTAATTTAATTTTCTTTCCATCTTCATCTCTCTTTTTTTGTTTTTGTGAAACAGGATAACCCATTCAAAGCCCCCAGCCATCGTTCACGGAGATAACCATAAGTGCATCCATTATGTCACACTTGTTAATATCGTTGACTTTCCCAAAAAACATTTGTAAGTGCTAATTAGCAAGTGAGCTGCTGCAGTGTTGTTCTGAAGGACTTAAAAGTGCATGTTTCTATTTTCTCAGCACTCAGTTTTCCTAATGTTGTCAATAATTACATTGGTCAGCTACTGTTGCTTAGGGTAAAATTATCCAGTCACTCTGTTTTGTTGAAGGGGCAAGGCTAAAGGCTATACCACCACTTCTGTGCATCTGCTGCTGTACATCAACATTGATCACCGATGGGTTTTATCATTGGCCTTTGTGGTACTCATATTCAGGAAATAATAAATTTTTTTCGTATTTCGTATAATCAACTGTCTCTTTGTATTTCAATTATGGTTTGTGTCTCCCTCTCAAAGGCTGTGGCTGCAAAGTCATGAAATGGCCTTGTGTAGACATACTGTAAAGTGAAAGTGAGGTGAACAAACCTGAAAGAGCTTACAAAGCAATAAACCATCAAATGTTGCCAAATGTGTTTCTTCACTTCTTCTACTCACTGAACAACTAATTTGTCTGACAGAAATTGGAACATTGTGCAACTTTTTAAGGGTCCAAGCAGCAATGGAGCCAGAGCCCCATACGTTTCTTCCTACTGTCTTGCAGGTATAACTGGTTCCGCAGCAGGTCAAAGTCCAATAAAGTCCAAGGCATAGGGTGACTTTGGAATAATCAAATGTTCTTGCACAATACCATGTCATTTTAAGGTATGTTCCAGACTCCCACACGGTGTATGAACTTTGAGTTGAAAATGTAAAGATTTAAAGAAGAATGTCTTTATTATACAGTATTTACAACCTATTTACAAGTCTCAAATATATACAAAAAACATGTATACAGTCAAATGTTACCAGCCATACTGTATTCATGTCCAACTATTTTATAATATACAGTGTAATACAAAATGTTTACTACTTTTAAATTCAGAAGTGTTGTGTAGGTCTATAGACCAGATATGATAAATAAACAGCAAACACAGGTTGATGTATTCCTCTACTTTGCTACAAATGGAATGATTACTTTAAAATTAAATATTAACAGGCCTGAGTGCTTACATTTGACAGATTAGCATACTATACTCTCTGTTGCTCACTTTCAAATTTTAGGAAATTGCATTGATATCTTTAACCCGTGAATGCAAAAACTCTGAATATTAAATGCATTAAACTCCTGGACCCTGAGGTGTCATGTTGACTTGGCATTAGTATAGCACAGGTTTGCCCTGTCTCTCACCTTTCTGTACATAACAGTTTACCATATAAAACACTCATATCACATTGCACACCTGAAAATCATAGCGCATAATTATCAAGTACATTATGTCTGAGGTCTGGCAGCCTGATATTCACAATTTAAACAGTTCGGTTTTGCTCAGTCCTCGTGTGATCAAAAATTCTGTTTTCATTTTCTGTTATTCTTGTTTTTATAACGTATCAGTGTATTCGGTTTGTCGAATTACAACATTGTAAAAGCTAAAATCATCCCAGACTGGTCAGCCACAGATAACACACATAAATATAGTTGCCCCCTGAGATAAGAACCTGAAATGGCACATTTCAACACCTGAAATAAGTTGTGTGAAATATGTGTGTGTGTGTGTGTATATGTGTGCAGTGTTTTTGCATATGGCTGTGTTTAATAGTTCTGTGTTGCTGCTGAGATCGATCTTAATCTTCCCCTTTCTCTCATTCTGTCTCCCATTTTAAATAAACCACACTGAAAGAAAAGTGTTCTTTTAGTTTCACAGTCTGTCCACGGTAGACCGGATTGCAGTCCTGTGGTGGCTGCTCGTCAAGATGGAGGCGCTCAGGTGTTTTTCTGGAGGGAGGAAATAAAAATGTCAAAACTACATCATTTTAAGTGGAAATAATTTTGTTATGATGTGATTTCCTCCCAGTACTCATACTATAATTTCCATTCAGGTCCACTTACTAGCTTTCTGGAGCTTCGTAGTATTCCTCAGCAAATTAAGTCGGCTCAATTCAACAAACGGATACAGTTTAACTGAGCTCCATCCTCTTAAGGCAGACTGTGATGTATTTGAACGCTACAGAAAAAGCTAGTAAGTGGACCTCACTAACACGGAAACATAGCTTTTTCTGTATGCTGTACCTCAATGACTGTATAAATCCAGTTTAGCATCACTTCAACGTTGCTGTAGACACCTGGCCTGTTCGGTTCGGCACAGCCCATGCCCCAGCTCACCACTCCCACCAGATGCCATTTAGAGGAAGTTAAGTACACCAAAGGACCCCCACTGTCCCCCTGGAATTCATAACAGCACAATTACATTTTAATAATATTTTAATATCCAAACCATTTGCCAAAAGAGAATGCCAAAATTGGATGATTCTACAAACTACAAGTCAAATGGCAGGCCGAGGGCAGTATAACTTGAAATGGATCCAATTTAAAAGTTAATTCATTATTAATATGGTTGTTAGGCTCTAAATATTATTTACATATCAAATATTCTTTTTTCCAGTCTTAATCAATGTTGATTGTAACTGGAATCAGTGGTTTGTTACCTGGCAGGCATCCACTTTCCCCTCCGGGAAGCCAGCACAGATCATCCTTTGGGTTATGGAACTGCCATACATACTGGAACACATCGCCCGGTCTATCAGGGGTACAGAGGCCTTCTGAAGTGAAGGAGAAACATAACCTGGAGGAAGAACAAAGATGCAACATTTGAGTTATGATTATAACTTCAGAGAAGTGTTTGTTCTTGGTGACAAGGTGGCAGTTGATGATGACGAGAGATAGTGTGTAGTGTTCTCACCGTTTTCATGCAGGTATCCCCAGCCAGTCACAACCATGGAGGCAGCAGCAGGAAGGCCAAAGGCTTTAGGAGGTATACAAACCGGCTTGCGGCCCACTGGAAGACAGAGGCAGAGCATTAATTTAGAAAATTTCAGCTTATTTTCTTTTGTCATAGCTCTGGCAGTTTAAAGGTCAAGCGGGTGAAGAGCTTGCTGTTTGGCATATTCACCAGTAGAGGGCAATAGAGTAAAGCTCACTGTATGCCCTTACTTTCCCTTATTAGGACTGTTGAGGTTTAAATTCTACCTACAGCCTGTAAAAGGTCAGTTAATCAATATACTAATAAATATAAAATATTTAGTAATATAAATATATAATATAAATATAATATATCAGTAAAGAGCAGTGATTTAAGTCGGTGTGTTTTTCTGAGTATCAAATTGAGCTCTAACCTCCCACTGTGATCGGGCTGCTGAGTTTCATCAGTGCTATGTCATAGTCGTTTAGATGTGCATTGTAGTCCTTGTTTATTATGATCTTGTCCACATAGGAACCTCCCAGTGTGCCCATATATGTGTGGCCCGACACCACTCTCCAGCGACTCAGCACCTTTACACCGCTGCAAGGCCCAAAAGAAGAGAACAAGGCGAACGTGTGAGCATGAGTTTATGGGTCAGATCTTAATCACAAAGGCTATTCAATGGAAATGGTAGATATGGAAACTATACTGACCTAGCAAAGCAGTGGGCGGCAGTGACAACCCAACCCGGTGACACCAGTGAGCCTCCACATACATGTTGGCCTGCCAGCTGCAGGCTAACCTGCCAGGGCCAGTCCTCAATGAAAGCGTCTGTACCCCCAACAATGCGGTCCTGAGAGCCCACCTGTCCACAGTCTGATAAACAAAGTTATCTTGTTATTTCCAAAGATCATTTTCTTTGCTGTGGTTCATTTGAAACTAACTTTTATTTCATGTCTTTGTTGATTTATCCATCTAGATCCTTCTATTCAAACAGTAAAGGTCAGGTTTGACGAGTTTCATTTTCTGTTGTAAAATTGAAGGAAACTTGTGTTTCTATGAAAGCGTTTTGCTGCTTACTACAGACATGCCCGGGCCTGTTAGTGTGAAACTGGTTGTCATCTTCCACCCACCACCCATGAGCCCCACTCTGCCTTGTTAAAAACTGTAAACAATGTTAGTGACGATGGTTGCGTTTCTACAAAATAAAACTCACTTGAACAGGACAATGATACCACAGATCCAGATCTGCATACACTGCTGTTGGGGGAAAATAAAAAGGTACACATGAACCACAAACAGCCACACAATCAATCAAACAGACAAAACATACGTTCAAACGTTGACCTAACGCCACCCTCATGCTGAACTTTGTCTCAGTTTCTATTTGATTATCACAGAGGATAGGATAGGGAGAGAATGACAGCTGTGGAGTGTTGTTGTTGTTGTTGCTGTCTTTTAGGAACAGAAACCATGAGAACAGACACTTTCTCATGCATACAAGAGACATTTTGGGGGCAGGGGCCAGCAGAAAGCAAACCTTTTAAGCTGAAAGAGAACGAAAGATAGAATGGAAGATTTTTCAAGCAAACATGGAGATGGGAACAGATAGCAATACAAAAGAGGGGGGGGGAGGAAGTGGATAAAATGTTTTTTTAGATTTTTTAGATCAGTTCCTATTTGTGTAGCAATGGCAAACAATGCAGTCATGAATTGGGAGGATAAAAGCGTTTGATTTTCCTGTTTGATGACAGGTGCGCTGCCTTCCTCACCGGTCAATGGTAGCCTGGTGTATGGGTGTGGTCGTAGTCCCCGGCCTGACAGCTGTGAATGGTCCAGTTTTCATGAAAGACATTAAATTGTCCACTGTGACACTGGTGCTGCGAGGTTTACTGTTAAGACAGAAGGGGGAGGATGTAAGACTTGATTTCAGATCAAATGACCCAGTCATATAATTTGCAACACAACCTATGCGATGGACGTCATGGTCCTATGGCCCGTGGCCACAAAAAGGACAGAAATATAGACTGTGAACTAAAAACTAAAATATATGTACCATATGTTTACAAAGAACTTGAGTTTTCAATTTAAATGAATTATTATACAAATATATTTTATTCTGTTAATGTCTTGTCATTTAATGAATTGTCACAGTTAATGAAGGCTGTATTAAGTTGTGTAAAATTGCCTTTTCTGGATTGTTTTTACATAACTTTACATTTTGGCCACCAAAAATGCACTTTGTCCACAATTAGGTTAAAAATAATAGCCTCTATCCCGGTCATGTATTCATCCTTGGCGGGTGTAAACTCACTATGTGTATCCCAGTTGTGTACATGCTGTCTGCGTGTGCTGCTGGGTCCAGTCGTCACTACACACACTCCGCCAACCTGAGCCATTACTGTACACCTGCAGGACATGGTCACCTGACACGAGGCGCACTAGAGGGAGGAACGACACAGAGAGGAAGAAAAGAGGAGTCATTTCTCTATTTTTTTCAAGCTTTGTATATGTGTCTGTGATGACAACGCAAGCAAGAGTCAGGTGTTTGTTTTACCTGGAAAGGTAGTGTTGACTTTAAACTGTGACACACAAGAAATTTCATCCTCTCCTCCGGCACAGTCATCTTTCCCGTCACAGGCTTTGTCTATCGGGATGAACTTCACTGAGCGCATGCAGAAGTAGTATTTGCTGTCAATCAGCTCCTTAACTGGTGCGAAAAGGAGTGGCACGTTGGAAGAGAAGGGCAGAACACAGGTTAGAACAGCATTTTGCCTGCATGATATGATAAACAGTGAAAGACAGTTAATCCTGTCATAACATTTTACACCTTTACAAAACATATTTCTCTAGTATTCAAGGCTGATGGAAATAAGAAGGAGGGGCCAGTTTGGCATGACATCCTGTGGTGTACGTGTGTGTCCTTGGAGGAAGAAAATACTGTCAGTAATTGTGACTTACTGAAGTATGCTGCGGTGGCCATTATGGCCAATATCGCCACAACTGTCAGGACAATCAGACACATTCCCTTCCTCTTAGAGGCCTTGCCTTTCAGAGACTTTGGCGCCGCCATGTTCCTTCTGTGGCGGCCTGGTCGTGGAATCACTGGAAGGAAGAGGGGAGAAAAAAGACATAGCAACAGAGAGAGAAACACAAGGGAGGCAATGATAGAAAAGGGAGGTGAAAGAATGGATAGACAAAGGATAGAGAAAATTAGTCATGGAGACAAGTGTTTAATGTAATATTCATGAAGAAGTCTTCCACCAGTGCAGCAACATACAGTATATTAACACCAGCCGACAGCTTACCTGCCTGCCTGGGATTCAAAGGTCTAGTGCTTTCCTCGGGCACCTGGGTTGAGGAAAGAATAACAAAGGTATAAAGGGGAGCACAGGTGTCGAAACAACCGTGTAAGTTTGTGATTGTGTAATTTTGTGTGCAAGAAAATGCAATTATCTAAGCTTTCATGATCTGTTTGGATGTGACTTTTGTGTTTATTCCAAGGCAATTTTTCAAATCCATGTGAGAATAACTCAACTAACAATAACTAACTAAAGTATCATTGAGAAAGATATCAGCTGAATCCCAGTTGCATAATTGCATTTCAGTCTGTATTGCAAGTGTAGACAAAAACGGAATGACTGTAGTTATGTCCAAATACAGAGGCAGGATCCTCCAAAGCTGTGGTTTTTGTAAGGGTGTACATGTTTGTGAACAATTAAATGATTTTCCCAGCTCAGATCTCACTTGTAAAATTTAAACGAGGCCTGAAGCAGTACAATTATCCAATTTTTAACAAGAAAAAAAACAACAGAACAAATGGGCACCCACATCCCAGATTAGCCGGTCGAGTCAATCATTTGCATTTTTATTACCAGGAAGTTGCTCTCAAATACAAAGCATAGACACCGGTGGTAACCTGGGACGGGTTTCAGGTTATGTGAGTTGTACAGTATGCTATAAGCTTATTTGTCTCCTCTCACAAAACATGACAGACAGCTGGCAAACTGTAGAAGGCTCAAAGTAAACAGCAGTAGATCTGGCTTTTCCACTTTCTCTGTGAATATACAACATTTACTAAAATACTGCACTTAAGTACAAATGTGAGGTACTTTTCACTACATACTCTGAAGGTCTAACTCCACCGCATTTCAGAGGGAAATGTTGGACTTTTTAAGCCACTACAATTATTTGACAGTTACTAGTTAGGCTACTTTAATAAACAAAGAAGGATTTTTGCGCATAAAACATATGAAGAACTTATTTTCCTGATTATACTTTCATACGTTTAGTTAAGTACCAACTCCTGAGGGAAATATCTGGCTCTTCAGCTGCCCGCATTGGCCAAAACCAACGCTATGAGGGCGGTGAGTGTGAATCGAAACAGTGCAGTTGCTATCGGACAGCCAAACAATGAGCTGAAACTCTATTTGAAGCTCCATAAAGCGCTAATCGTCTGTAGGAGATGCGAGCGATCCCATTCCCATTGTCATATTGTTTGCATTGTCATTTGATACATTGTGTTACACAAATATTTTTTTATGGCTGATTCAAAGTAATGTAAAGAGTAATTTAACATCAAGTAACGTCTTTTTCCATTGAGTAATTAGTAAGGCAATTACTTTATCAGTGAGTTACGTGTATTATTATGAGTTATTCCGTTTTCAAGTTAGCACCACACTGATGTGGTCACATGATATTCCCTGACGTCACCACTTGATTAAGATGAATGCACTGTTAAACAACTGAGGAGGGCACCGTGGATTACAAGATATTGATTGCTGCAATGATACGCCAGTTGTGTCCTGTGATGCATGTCTCAGCTGAATTTGGACGCAGCTAGCAAGTGAATCCTTACTAGCGCTGACAGATATGTTACAACCCTGAGAGATCATGGAAAACAGTAGAAATAAGTCGTTATGGGAGTCACTGTTGCCATTCAATGACCTTACTGTGCTTTTTAAAGAACTGATTCCCCATTGAGTGAATAGCACATTTTGGTGTCATACTATTAACCATAAGACAATCAATTCTTCAAACTAATGACAAATTATTACATCATTATTATATGACAAAGCAGTGTTGCAGTTCCTACAATGCAACCTTTGTCTTTTCTTCCAAAAACTGGCTTCTAATTATTAATCACCAGTATCTCACAGACTCGTGACATCACATTTTAAAAGAGTACTGAAATTATTCAATCAGATTTAAATTCCCTGGTGCACAAACAGAGGTCGTATGTGTTGTAGTGCTTCCACTTGTTGTATGTTACTCTCTTAGCTGGCAGGTAGATAGTGTACCATGTGTACAGTGTGACGTCACGTGGGGGCAGGTCTTAGACGGAAGGTATGTCCCAGCCTGGTGGATTCAGCAGGGACTACAAAACATCATGGCGATGGGAGTGGGAACCACACTACCCATGAGCCGCCAGGCAAACCAGGACTCCGTCGGCCACCCAGCTGAATCAAATGAACTAATCACTAAAAGGGAGTTAAAGAGGGAGGACGAGAGGTGAGAAGAAGGAATGCGGGACCCGATGGCTGAAGAGAGTGGTTAGAACCAAGAAGTTTGTTTGATGTTACGAGTTAATAATTCTTGTAAGCGATGACTCTAAAATAGAGTACATTTAACAACAAACTGGTCACCGCCTCTCAACTGTTATCCATCAAAGGCAAACACATTTCATCCTTCTGGTGTTATAGCTCACGTACCATATCAGTATGGCTGCTGACTGGCCTATTTGGAGGATTTCAGCAGATGGTGTGTAGTTACTGACTGACGATTTGAAGAACTGTTCTTCCTTTGTCTTGTCCTCACAGGTTCTCATTCATTGTTTGAACTACAAACACATTCACAGTATCTTAGCTGATACTTTGTTTGGTTTAAAAAAACATCTAGTGCAGAATCTTTGATCGCTAAATGAGGGATTGTCAGAACCATAGCTATACATGGGGAACACTGTTATATACTGTTCTCTAACTATCACTTCTGCTTTTAAGAATGAGTTGAATTCCCTCATTTGCATAGTTTCGCTTTAGTTACCCCAATTACAGGAACTGCCTGAAAGAGAGGTTTTGAAATATAAATAAATAACAGCTGATGCAGCTGTTTCATGCCCACAGTCTGCTCTTGTCAGCCAAATGCAAGGAGCAAATCATCAGGATTTAATAAAACATCAGGAGGAACCATTATCAACTGGTGGTTTACAGTATGAGTTGAATTAGTGAGGGAGGAATAAAGGCGGGTTGAATGAGACAGCACAAAATAGTGGGAGGCCCATCCAACCTGTGAAACCAGAAAGATGGCTAGAGAAAGTCATGTTGCCGAGAGAGACAAACACATACCTGAAAACCTGAAGTTTTGTTTTGGTATACCATGACCTAGTGCCTTTTGGGAAATGTTGGAAATGTCATCGTTGGTACCATGACTAACACAAACCACTTTATGAGCCAAAGCAATATTTCTTACTTCTGCAGTTACGCCTTTTGCTTTTTACCTGATTATGCTTCATTTTTGATTCCGATAGATCCATTTCATGGACTCCAGCCAGTTAACCCAGAGTTAGTGGTGAACTGCTTGAACTCCATTGAAAAAGCATAACTGGGTCAGCCATAACAGATAAAAGCCTTGGCACGGTAAACCTTTTGTTCAAACGAGGTGTTCCACCAGCTTTGTCGGATTATATTCCGCTAAACTGAAAGGTTCACAATAGGGCTTTTGAGAAAGTACTAGTGACATGTTGGACGGGCTATAATCAAAGTAGGAGATCTAGACCAGTGCAGTCCCCACATGTTTAGATACAGTATTCTGAGCCACATTTATGTGGGCATATAGTTAGCGTTGAGTTAGCTCCCTCACTAACACACAAGCAGGTCCGCACACATATTTTTACATATTTCTTTTTTTTATCTACATATTGTTGTTTATATTGTAGTAGAATGCACATATTTTTTACATACTTCTTTTTTTTTCTTATTTTCTATTTCTTAGAATTTCTCTATGCTTATGTGTATTTATATTTTAGAATGGGAGCAACTGTAATGTGACCAGTTTCCCGCCGGGGATCAATAAAGTTTCTCTGGTTACTGAAACGCTCATTCCCATGACGAGCTGGGTGGTGCACACATACATTCTGAAAAAAAACCGCTGCCATCTAGTTTGACCCACTTGTAAAATAAATCCAAAAGTGTTATTTCCACACAAATCCACCAAATCAAAACTTAATGAGTACCAGCTGGATCAATATGAGCCTAAAATGTTCCTACCTGCATCAGAACTTGCAACATGTTGAGCACAAGTGAGCAAACACAGAGAACCTTCAGGATGACCGTGTGTGTTTGTACCACAGTATGATAGTGAACATGATACCAGGATATGCAGTGATGATATTAAAGTTGCCCCTCCAATGCAAACCAGTGACGTGACTTGCCACCTTCTCAATGACTATGTTTATTCTACTTCCAGTTCCACTCACCCTCATGATGGTGTTGTCTTTGTCGTCAAGGCCTAGATGCACCTCATCCAACATGGAGCACAGATTTAACACTGCCCTCCCTCTCTGCAGGTAGGACTCACTAGCAACTCCCTGTCCCCTGTATGTCCTTCGTCCTCTTCCTGTCACCCTCCTTCTCCACTGACTTAAACTACAAAACCTGGTTTGATTTCGTCTCTCTCTTCTCGCTCTCTCTCTCTTTCTCTCTCCCCGCTTTTTTCTTTCGACAGCAGTGTAATTGAATCCGGCTTGAAAAGTGCCTGACTTGCCCCTCTTTGGAAGCCACGGGCTGTAATAAAGAGTGCTGGTTTATAGCGTTGTGTTTCGACGCTCCAAAAGATTCAGAAAGAGCTGTTTTTGAATGACCAAGCCTTGCTGACAAAACCAAACAAAAGTATTCCAGGTAACCTGACACTTGAACCCTCCTCTCTTTATCTTGTTCTCTGTCTCTTCCTACCTGTGTGCCTTCCTTAGTTTTGTCCCTCCTCCCACACATCCTCCCACTCCAAACATTTGAAACCCTCTCCCTCTTCCTTGCCACTGTCGCCTAGAACTTGCTCATGGTGGAATTGTTGGGTCTATACATATAGAGGTGGTCTAGACTTGCTCTATATTAACAAGTGCTATGAGATAACTCTGTTATGATATAGCGCTATATAAATAAAATTGAATTGAATTGAATTGAATTGACATAAAGCCCACCATCTCTTCTTTTTTTGCCACCATTTGTGTTAGCTCCACACTAGTGCCTTTTTGCCTCTCAAATTTTACCCAAACATGCACCCACACAGCCATGCATCTGCACAGATGCAAATACATGCAAAAACACAGACGTGCTACAGTATGTACACACACACACACACACACAAATTGAGACACAACATGAAGTTACTAGTGGTGTCGCTTGTGTGCAGTATTATGCCCTGAGGCTGAGGTGTGTGTGTCTTTTCTCACCGGCTTTGTTTTGACAGACTAATGAGAACCCAGTCGGTATCAGTCAGGCGTTTTGTGACTCATGCGTTGCCACATCTCCTAGCATGAGCATTACAGGTAAACCCAATGCCCTACAAGAGTCTGTAGCTGTGCCAGTGACTATGAAGCTGTACATAGACACATGTTCCCAGGCTGACATTCGCTTATTAGCACTAAACACACAAGTTCAACTGAGGCTGCTGGGAATGTTGTTAGTTTTTCCAGGTATTTGGTCATGGGTTACTGTAAAACGTGAAAGAAGGCTGCAGTTGTAGGCATACCTAAGTTGTGATATCACTGATCACTGATTATAATGGTGAATGTGGCCAGTGCAACATGCCAGAATGTTATTAATCCATAGAAAACAATACAGCAGCACATTTCTATTAAATGACCCTTTAAGGATTCACTCAATGACCACTGTGGTCACTAGGTCAGTGCTTCCAAAAATTAAGCCACTGTGGATGTCATGCGACACTGAGCAAAGATAAACGGGGGGGGGGTGTTACAAAAAGCATGATTTGAGAAAAAAGACTGATGAGGTTGGATGAAGAGAAAGAGCCATTGTTAGAAACAACAACTGACTGTACCGCTTGACCTGGACTATTAAGCGTAATGAACCTTTAAACTCACTTCCAACCTTTCCTCACTTATAAATTTGACCTATGGACTCTACAGTTATCACAGAGTATACCATGTATATGGAAATAGTGGAAATAGATGGATGGATAGATGTATAAATTTAGGTGTGCAGGTAAGGTATGTAGGTAAGAAAGTAGACAGATTATTATATAGATACTTACATAGAGCTTTCTGAGCACATTCAACACATTTAGAGGCTCCAATCTGGTATTAAATCTGAAGCGGGACCTTGTTTTGTGTTAGCTAAAGTCAATATATTGTCATTTGCAAAATGATGGGCTACAAAAACAAATTGTGTATCATGTACAGTAAATCACCCATTTTCTAGCCCCTCTAATGTAACACATTTCCCAGAGTTTAGACTGTAAATCACATGAAAGTTGTGCCGTCACGATGCTTATCCTGTCTGACATGGTTGAACAATGGCTGACAAGATGTTTGCACATGCTGTAATAGAGAAGATGGGAGCAATTCAGAAATGCAATAAATCTATTGTAAGCCCTTGTTTGACTCTCAGCTTTTATAGTCCTCTTGCTGCATTTTATTGAGAATCCCATCGGCTCTCACAGGACAGTAGCCAAACAGACTGTTGAAGTTAATTTGTTCTTTATTCTTAATTTCTTTCTCAATGAAATGACCTGTTGCTGTTGAAACTGGGCACATGTAAAGTTCAAGGACAACTACATAGACTGCTGACGTCCTGAACCGTTTATAGTTCAGGTGAGTTACTTATTAACAGACTCATGTAGGGCTATTGCTGTTATTTCATTTATTCATAGTGTAATTAATACTATGTACCAACTATCCATCCATCAATCCATTATCTATACCGCTTATCCACAGAGTGTCGCGGGGGGCTGGAGCCGATCCCAGCTGACATTGGGCGACTAATATAGAGTTAAAACCACTCAATTGAAAGTATTTTCAAACAACTGCATTACTTATTCTATAACAGTATCTTTGGAAAATGTTGAAACTATTTGATTTCTTACAGTGTGATCACATTGAAGCATTGCATTTGACTACAACACCAAATTTGAACAAAACAAAAGAAACACAAAAATGGAAAGCAACTGTAGTCCAGTTAGAGTACAAATCTGATCTCTTACTTGCAAAACAGCTTATTAAGTTGTACTTTGTTCTTCTATTTTAATTTACCAGCCAATTCAGACTGCATTGGCAGCCTGACCGGTCTGCAGCTACACAGCCCCATAAGCAACAAACTGTGATGCTCTGTGTTCTGACACCTTTCTATCAGAACCAGCATGAGCTTTGACAGGAGTTTGAGCTTCAGTAGCTCTTCTGTTGGATCGGACCACATGGTCCTTTGGTCCCCACATCCATCATTGAGCCTTGGCCGCCCATGACCCTGTCGCCGGTTCACCGGTTTTCCTTCCTTGGACTACTTTTGGTAGGTACTGACCACTGCAGACCAGGAGCACCCCACAAGAGCTGCAGTATTGGGGATGCACTGACCCAGTCATCTAGCATCCCAATTTGGCCCTTGTCAAAGTCGCTCACATCCTTGCGCTTGACCATTTTTCCTGATCCAACACATCAATTTCGAGGACAAAAGGTTCACTTACTGCCTAATATATCCCCCCCACTGACAGGTGCCATTGTATCGAGATAATCGATGTTCTTTCTTCACCTGTCAGTGGTCATAAAGTTATGGGTGATCGGTGTATAAATTACATATTTATAAGTTTAAACAGAATTTGAGACCTTCAAACCTTGTTTTATTCTACTTAACGATTTAGAGGTCCTTGACTTTAGATCATATTATTTTATACCTTTCAGGGTCACTGAAAACAACTGGCAACAAACTTAAAAAAACGTGGTGGATAACCTTGACCTTTTCTTTAATGCATTATGCATCCTTATCAGAGTTGCGGTTCACTAACGTTTAGTAGGAAACTTGATTAGAGATGGATCAAAGTTCTTTTGTGAGTTGGCTGAATTCGTAAAACACTACATACACAACACACACATGCTGTATATAAAGATCATCTGTTGTTCCACACAATAATCTTGTTGCTGAAGAAATGTGATACAAACACACTAGTTACCAAGATGCCACGACAGTTAGGGTCTGTATAAAAAAGCTGAAGTAGTAAAAAAAACAGATCACGATTACACACAAGCAGACATCATTCCTCATACCACTGTACTCTTCCTCACCTGTGAAGTAGCTGTTACTCTGTTCTCCTTGTCAGAAAAGCATCTGAAGTCTAGTGAGCAAATTGGTTGAGACGAGTATTCCTGCTGTCTGAAATTCAGCATCTTTCTAACCGACTTTTATTCTTTCAACAAGGAACACCCTTCTTCCCACCTCTCTCCCCACCACGTCCACGACAAACAACTTATCCGTGTATCTCTCTCTCTCTCTCTCTCTCTCTCTCTCTCACACACACACAGACACACACACACACACACACACACACACACACATAAACACCAACTCAATTTACCAAAAAAGCCGTGATACCACCATCTACACACCAGTCAAGGCACCCAAACCCTTCCTTTGTCCACCCGGGTGTCTGTTTTTTGTGAAACTCAATACATTACGGGAAGTGCAGCTTGAAAAATAACTGGTTAATAATTAACACCTTCACATTTCATGTGCCCTGGACTCTAAAGAATGTATGTTGTCCCAGCCACATGTAGAAAACCCAGATATTTCAGAATTTTGAAATATGAATGGCCTTTCCTGGATATAGTAAAAGAAAGAGAACATTATATGATCCAATTCCCGTCCTTTGGGAATACATTTTTAATGGTGTCAGCGTGTCAGCTGCCACCTGCCTGACCTGACAGACAATATCATGTGAATAGATTTACAGTATAAGGAAGTGCCTTGCAGCCTTATAATCTATTATTGCCTTGATCACTGTAAAGAGGATCAGTAACACTTTTCTCTATGATGAGATGATATGATGAAATTGATTCCTGGACGTTTGCTGCCATGTTGCCAAGAAATCCCAAAATGATTTCCTAAAAATGTCTTTTCACTGCTTACTGTTACTGCTCACGTCACGAACATACGAAGAAACAATACAATTTTTTTCAGAAAGGAGGAAAAAGGTATCATAGGCACCAAAACAAAATCTTCATCATAAAAGACAACATTATGAAATCAATAAACATAAAATAACATATATTGAATGCAATCAAGATTAGTAGGATTTAACTCCTTTTTAATTTCAGAAGAATGGCACCAGTATACAAGGATCTTAAAAATTTAAGTTTACACTCTGGGTTTCTGACTATGAAATTCACATTTATGCACATTCATATAAAAACCATATTACAGTAGTTGTATATGTCTTGCCAAATTTGAATTACACATGAATGTGGCTTTTATGGACCAAAATTGAATGTGAAGAAAAAAGAGCAGATGGATCCAAATTAACCAACAGAACTTTTGCTTGTTATTGCATTCATTCATTCATTCATTCATTATCCATACTGCTTATCCCGAAGGGTCGCGGGGGGGGGGCTGGAGCCAATCCCGACTAACATTGGGTGTCATTGCAAACAAATCCAACTGCTTGTGATCACGTTACATAGGTTGCCAAAGGGGCAAGGGCAACCAAACACCTAACATGGTATGAATTAGCATTATACTGTTTAGATGAAGGGCCTTAGAATATGGATTCCAAAGTGCAACCTCCTGAATTTAGATTATTTTATTACGTATACTGTTCCCAAGGATCAAGAATGAATTTATATGCTCAAATCCTCACTTTTTGTCCACTCCAAGAAGGATTTTATCAGTTGGAACAAGACTAAGGCAGTGTCCAACATCACTCCCATCCCTATATAATGGACACTCAGTAGTTTACTCAGTAATGAGTAGTAAACTAGTAGGTAGTAATAGTAGTAGATTTTGGACATTTACTAATCATTATCATTTTATGTCATCAGTGAGAGGAGTAGTCGCTGTCTGTAAAATGCAACACATTTGCTAACATCAGCATGCTGACATGCTCACAGTGACAATGCTAGCATGGTGTTTTTATCAGGTATAATGTTAACATGTTCACCATATTGGTTTAGCGTGTTTGCATGCTAACATTTGCTAATTAGCACTAAACCCAAAGTATAGTATATAGTTATTCTCTGTGCTCATTTGCTGCTGTTAAAAACAAGTAGTTTTCCCTCCAGTGTCCAGAATGTAAATTAGCAAACAAGTTGATCGGTTCAAATCCAATATGGACTCTGAAAACAAAAGTCACACTATCAACAGTTAGATATGAAGTAGATACATGAACGAATGAAAGAAGAAGAAAAAAGGAATGCTGACTCTGTACATGTGGTGGATGGAAGGGGGAACTTCACTTTCCAATTTCAGATGAATGTAGAGAGCGTCAAAGGCTTTATCTACCAGCCACATTTATCAGTACAAATACCTAGTCATGTTTATCAGTATAAGATGTGCAGTCACCCATCGAAATACATGTTAGTAAATGGAAGGCAGCTAACAGCTCATGGTTTATGCACCTGTGGTTTAGTGATGTCATAGTGAGATTCGCCCACACGGGTCAAGTGACAGGAACCTTTCCACCACTCTGAACTGATAAGATTTTGTGGATGAGTCTTTGTACTATTTTTCAAACTGGTGTTCTACTTACTATGATGCATTAGTTTTGTACATTAAAGTTTGTAGTGATTGTTAATCACTGCATGACTTTTAGACACTCACTTTGTTTATGTGGTATTTATGTGAGTGTGGTAGATGAGCTACCAGGTTTCATACACTTTTTACATGTTCATCCAACAAAATTCACCTTTGAGACAAGGCTAGTGTCTCAAAACTGTAAAAGTGAATGCATGTCTTTTACTTTAATTCAGTCCGGGAATTGATAAGTGACTACACTATTTTTCTACCCAATTTAATCTAAAATGTAATGATTGATAAATATTGGGTAATAATTATGTTCAGTGATGCAGACTTGTGTGAGTGGGAGACACTTAAGAAAACCCATCCACCCTACAAACACAGCAACAAGATAGTCTCTGCTTATAGCATAAGAGCTAAAGACTCTGCAACTTTACTACTAACTCAAAATCTGTCTGTACATTTTCAGTGAACTGTTCAGAGGACTTTTTGTGAGTCATTGTAAAAGATAGTACAGTAAAGGAGTGTTTCTTTTTGAGTCAGATGCTTTACTGTTTCCATCCCACATTTGGCCATTTGATTTCATACAGTGTTTGCACCATTATTCTCAACAATGACAATGAAGTGGTGTAATAACCCAATATTCCAACAGGAGTCCCCATGCACCACCTGATTCAGGTGTTGCTACCTGGCTGTCTGTTAATGATATGTTATAGAGGAGGAAAATGAGAGGCTGCCATTGGAGCTATGGGAGCCTGAGGGACAAAAGAAAGGCAATTCCTCAGTGAAAAGTTGTTGTCATGAGGCTTGACAAGACCAGAACATCATAGAGTTTCTGGTCGTGTTTGAGTTTCCTGTTAGAGCTCCGTGAGACAATCATAGGAAAAGGGTGTTAAACTGCCCGGTTTCAAAGCACTCCAGAGTGAATTGTTAAAGCAAGGGTTGCTAAGCATGGCTGTCCATGTGAGAACGACAGGTCGTCAGAGGGCAGAAGACATGCAGGATAGAAGAAGAAGATGGACCGGTTTCAAAGAATGATTGGTATGGGGACAGGGACAGGCAGACCTAGGCAATGAAGGAAGGAGAGAGAGTACTCTGCTTTGGTTCTTCACAGTGAAGACAAGTCATTTAATGAAGACTGACGTAAAGTCAAGTACGTGAGTGACAGAGCTCAACCCCAAACGGTCAGGGAGGAGAGGAGAAGACAGACAAGAGATAACATTGGTCATCCTGGCTTGTCAGCTATGGGGAATGGTGGTAAGAATCCTTCAGTTGAGATGTTTTATTTAAATTCTGTTTAAAGTAACTGACGCCCACCAACGACTTTCAAGAAATTGCTCTGCGTAGTCACCCAGATTTATTTTTGTACTCAAGTATTTTACTTTTACAACATTGCTGTTTCTGCTGTTTTCTTCTTTGGATTCGGTGGCTTTTAATGTTGTGGTTGGGTTGTTTGTTGTACATTTCACACAGTCATTGACCTCTTCTTGTTCCTGTAACCATAAATAGCTCTTATTGTGTTAGCTGGCAACTTAGAACTTTTAAACCTGCATGGCCGGTATTGCCATTACTGCATGCACGTATACAGCACAGCCCTTGGTTGAAATGTGCTATGGTAAGACAGAGTGAATCAAATTTATAAAGTTAAGTAGTTTCCGCCTGCTGATACTTGCATTTAAGAGAGAAAATGAAAGGACAACAAAATAAAAATCTCAGCTGTTAACATGATGTGCCGGCTTCAGTGTCTCTCCAAAGACTGCAAATGAAGGCAGAGCCAGAACATTTCCCAGAGATTGATTTCACAATCTCATCAGAGTGAATATTATATATATAACAGATATATATTGATCCAGTTAGGCCCAGGCAGCCAGACAGATGACCTTTTCAGTTGGTAATCATTTATGTCAGGAATACAATACCGTGTAAAATTAAAAAAGAACCTTTTTGCCATTCAGTTGGCTTGTTTATTGTTCTTTGTAAAGTGATTTGTGGAACTGTGTTAATCTATGTCTATAATGTTATTACCTCTTTGTATTTCCAGAAAGCAGGGTAAATTCAACGGCAGTCGGGATTGTTGTGGGCTTTGGGATCCTGGCGATCCTCTTCACCATTGCCATTATACAATTCTGCTGCAAGTACAGATGCAAAAAGTGCCTTAAGTACTGCAAGAAAAAGGGTGAGTGGACCTTTAATGAGTCATTTCACCCAAACTACAAACAAGAGACACATACTTAATCTTAAATCCTGTCGTATTGAGCCATGCAGATAGGCTGGGTTTTATCTGCCCAGGTTTCAGATATGTTTCTCTGCAGCCTCACCAATACAATCGAGGTGAATCGAGGTCAATACCGTGTGCATGACAAATGCAAAAAAAAAGTCAAATAGCAACATCTCATCGACCTGGTTACTTTTAATAACTCAGCGACCTCTGTGAACTCTTTTCATACAGTATACTTTTCTACTTTCTACCTAAATAAATACTTTTGAAATACTTTCACCTTGCAAAACTGTCATGCACATGCTTATATGGTTGACACTGGACAACATCGCCCAACAATCAGGCTACAATATGATGAACGTGTCATGCTATTGTCATATACAAATGCATATCCACTCTGTTTCTTTTTATTCCTCTGTAGAGCCATCATTGAAAGACAAAGTGCTCACGTAAGTGGATTTCTCCTCACAGGCCTTTTTCATACAACATTTTATATCCTCATATATAATTGCTTCATGGTTGTATGGGTAAGCATGGTGTGTTTGATCGCTCTATCTACAGCAAAGTCGGCTTAAAGAAGTCCCCTCCTCCATTCTCCATCAGCAGCGTCATTAAATGACACAGTTGGCAGTTGATTCTGGCAACCACCATGACGAAAGGCTCACCACTCGTCTGCCACTTTCCTACACATCACCCATCCTGTTTATGTAGCATGTACGTTATATGTTCCTGTTTTTATCTTGCTACTATAATTCATATTGCCGTTTCAACCTGAATACTGACGAGGGAATTTACCATATTTTTTTTGTTACATTATTTTTAACTTTTGGTGTGATGTCATGCTTCCAGACCATGTCATTGTCTCTTGGCCAACTTGAGTTGTGTCCCACCATTCCTTGAAACAGAAAGAGAGGCATTGCATGCTACTGTGTATGCAGTGTTTAAGTTAAATTTAACAACATTTTAATATAATGAATTAAAAGTAATGTGGAATATACATTTAAATATATATTTCCAATTTTTACTGTGTCAGTTTTGCTATTTGTCATGAGAGCTGTCTTGGTGTAGCATGAAACTACTCGCGATACAAGTTTGAGTATCCACACACAAACACGCACACACACACACCATAGAAAAACAAATGCATACTTTCTGCAGCAGGCGAGAAGAACTGTTGAGGTGAAGGTAGAATATGAACAGCTCAACCACAACAACCAGATAGATCAGTTTTCTTGTAAGCTGCAGGTGACTTCCCTCTAAAGTCACATATCTACCACCTTTTCGATACTTTCTACGGTTGGCGGAACTAATGTCTCATAGGTTTTCCTTTAATGAAACTAAAACCTGTTATCTGTTTCTGATGTTTTTCTGATATGAGCTGCTTACACTAAGGTGAAAACAAGTCAACTCCAGTGAAAAACAGTCATAACGTAGATGTGCACAAGACAAAAACAGGGGTTAGAAAGCACAACTGTACTTGAAAATATTTTGGATTACTCTGTGATTCTATGACTGTGTGTTGATGCCATATTTCACGGCACAGAAACATAAATGGCAGTTGATCCACGTATGGTTTCTGCAATGTTTAAAAACCATAATCTGCATTTCTTCCTTGTTAATATTACAGATCAATTGTAAACTTTTTGTGCCACAGAAAATAAAAAAGTCTGTTGTCACAATGCCTTGGTTGTGAAAAGGTCAATTAAAGCCTGTCAGTGAAAGGTAAGAAATACCTCTTTCCCATGCCTGGGTAGTACAAAACATTTCCTGTAAATGTTACTCAGCTGTGAATCTCCACAAAACCTCCATCAACTTCTGTTTATGTGAAAGAAATATTACTTTGACATGATTTTGTATGTCTCAAAAATGACAGCATGTTCATTTCTGCAGTGTGATGAATCCATATTTAGTGAACTATCTGCACCTGTGGTGATTTGCAAAATGTCATGTGGCTGTGCACAATCTGCATTGACTCATGCTGAGCTACTGTTAGTCACTGATCATTGGTTATGCATGAAGTATAGCGCTGTGCCACAGAATGAAATACTGTAAGTGAAGAAGCAAGGTGACAATGCACAGAACTCAGAACGTTTTACTCTTGGCTATTGAGATCTTTTACCCTAAAAATAGCATGCAGAAATCTGTCTGGGTCGGTCGAATTTGATTAGTTTGGTGTCGCTGTAGTCGCTGTAACCATAATGTGTGGGAACTTGGAGGTGACAGGGTGCATGCACACTGCACAGAGCGTGGTAGGTGGGGAAATAGTAGGGGCTTTAAAAGACGAAAAACCTAACAGGTCTAGCCAAACATCGACTGGTAACTATGAGTCACATTTGTCATCAGTGGACATGTAATGCAAAACCAGTAGCATGTTGGACTTTGCAGTTCAAATAAGTATTGCTTTTCTCAACCTTTTGGATTAGCTAAAGGTTGTCTCACTTCCCCTGTACTTTATGCTGCACATGGAGAAGTAGGTCACATGATTTCCCTAGCACAGACAGGGATCTGCTTCATCCCAATGAACAGTGGCCTTTACACAACTTCTGAAGTGGAGATATGTTATTTCACTGAGATAAACTTTGGTGCAAACACAGCCCTGTTGACAATATTCGCTCTCTTTGCTGTCATCGCGAAGCGGGACTTTTTGAAACGGAGTGGAAGCCTGAAAGAGGAAGTGTTTGCTTCTTATTTTAGACACGTCGAAACCACCGCTCTGGTTCCTGTACACAATTTGCATGTGGGGATCCCAAGCACATCTAAGTGACATGTCAAGTTAATTTTCCAGTAGTTATCACTTTGTTGTTTCAGGGTTTTCCTCATCCTTGCTTGTTTCTTTGAGTCATGGTTTATGAAATCAACATCGTGCCATTTGTTTACTTCTTGGGTTTTTGTTTTGTTGTGAATGTATGAAAATAAAACCTTCCAGTGCAGTGAGACAGTTTCTTTTAATCTCATGTAGAAGAACGGAGTCACATATATTTGCAGTAATACACAATAAATTAATCTTTTTTCATGTCGTCTAATAAATATTTGAAACAGGTAAGTAGCTGAAGGACATGGCCGCAGTTTAAGGCACATGACTGTCACTTGCTGAATCAAAGAACATTGAACACAATCTGTAACAATATCTCCTGCATCACTGAAAATGACCTCAGTTTGACACCACCTGATATTGCCAATGTTTGTGGAATGAGTGATGATATGTTAAGAAATTATCAGACAGTATTAATGACAAGTGAGACATCAAAGTATTTCACTTTGGCTAATATGTAAATAGTGGCAAGACAAAACCTTTCAGAAACCTTAAGGGTGGGTTACTGACATAAGGTATCGTTGTTGACAGAGGTGAGAGGCATGGAGGAACCTCAAAATGTCCAAGCGCACATAACTGTCAAACCGTTTCTCTGCATGGCTCCCCACACCAGTTTCACTTCCGGCATACTTCATTTTAGTCCGTTGTAAATATGCCCAGTGAGACAGGGCTAAATAAGATCTTTGATGTTACTTTTGTGATCTGTAGAAGCTCCCGAGACTCAAATAAACAGTCACATGTGTGTGGTCTAACCTCTATTTCCTTCCCATGATCACTAACAGTCTGCCGCTTGCTCTGTTTTCTCCTTACAGTTTTCACCTTTGTCCTTCATATTTTGAATACTGGAGCAATCGTACTCTCAAAATTAAAACTCTTGCTACTATTTCATGATTCAAACAGTGTGTCCTTTGGGAAAAGGCAGTGAACTGCCCCATTATACAACTCAGATAGGTTGCGTCAGCATGGTTTTATAAATAGCGTCGATGCATTCCGCTGTGTCAGTCAGTAATCAGCTGTACGTCACAAAGAGAGAGTGACACATTGTTCATATTGAAGTCATGTTCTCCTTCTACTATGGGCAGTGATGATAGAGATGTTAACAGAGGGAAAGTCTCTCCTAGCTGTACGAAAGTTGTTTCTAAATTATCCAACGTCACAGTGTCCATTTGTGTGTTTTTAGGATAACTTGAAAATGTAAGCCCTCCTTTGTAAGAGTCCACAAAATCACATTTGCTGCTCAGAAGTCCCTTGTCAATACACATAGCTCTGTATTGTTTGATAACTTCAGGTCCGTAATGGATTTGTCTGTGGCACCAAGTGCACTGACCTGCTCCTGAGCAGATACACGATTGAGGCCCAGCCCTGTAGCCTGTGACCACTTTGGCCAAAACTAAGTCAGGAAGCATCTGTTTAAGCATCTCCTCGTCATCATCACAGACTTGAACCTGCACATTGGAGAGGCTCTGGCTGCGATAATTACCCCCAGCAACAGCCTCCTTTAGAGACCCACTGTCCTGTCCATCCAGATTCATAGAAGAAGAATGAAGCTGGCAGCCCAGCCCGACTCCACTATCATCCCTCTTCCTAGTTATATTGGTATCAGTCCTCCCATCCTGCATCGGGTAATCTGTCTGACTGCTAGTGGAGCTCTCTGGTCCTCCCAAGCTCCCACAGCCACTGTCCTCTTGTCTCATTGGAGGACTTCCTCCATGTTTTGTTGCAGAGTTGGCCTCCATACCGACCCCGCTGTCCATGCTAGTCCTTCTGTCCTCCTCTTCATTGTCCTCTGTTACCATAACATGGGTCACAGGATCTTTGACACACTTTTTCACTTCTGCTCTGTAACCGGACAGAAACCATCCTTTGTCTGTAACAACCTCCATAGTCCCTTCTCCAACAGAGAGTGGAAGCCAGCCACTTACAGGGGATTTCTGGGGTGAGGAGAGAGAAGACAAATGTATGATTCATGGATTCATGAAGTCACTTAGGAACAAAGTTAGTTATCACCAACTGAACCATCTCAGCAAGGCTAACATCTAGAATGTGATGGATGGGGTATTTTCAACCAACTTTGTGAACTCCATTTGCCTTTTTATTTTTTAAATATTCTTGAAAACATTTTGACAGTACATAATTACATAACTTTAATTCCTCTCAAAGGTCTGTAATTTAATGTACTTACCAATGCAGCAGGTGTTTTCTCTGGACGTCTCAGGTAACACAGGAAGGTGGATACCATAATAGCAATGATGGCCAGCACACCCAGAACAAAGAGGGATGACACAGTAATTAGGAACCTTTCTGGAAGGGAGAAACATAGGAAAACGTTTAATAGGAGTGAGGTTGTTATAGGTGAAAGCTTTAGACACCTGCATCATATTGCAACACAATCTTCCTTCCTCACAAACATTAAATTTAGGCTTAAAGGAATAATTTGACATTTTGGTTTTGAGAAGATTGTACAGGAAGATGTCATTCCTGTATGTTTAATATGAAACTACCACCAACAGCTGGTTAGCTTCACTTAACACAAAGACTGGAAACGGGGGAAACAAAAGTGAAGAAAATAAATGACACGTTGTAGTTATATGTGGGATTTTTTTGTTGGATTAAACATTAACATATGATGTTGTGTTAATTACTGAGCAATTTGAGGAGTTGGCAGGCGAATTTTGCTACCATTAAACAGGGCCAGGCTAGCTGTTTCCCCCCGTTTCTAGTCTTTAAGCTAAGTTAAGCTAACCAGCTGCTGGCTGTAGCCTTACATTCATGAGATTGGTATCAATGTTCTTTTCAAATTCTCAGCAGGAAAGCGAATAAGTATATTTCCCAAAACGTCAAATGATACATTACGGAATTATTTAACAAGCACAGCACTTTTTTAATCTTTATTTATGTTGTGGCATTGTTGCTCTTTTCTATTTGGCAGTTGTGTGCAATGCCTGTTAGCGGCATGTATCTCATGTTTTTTACTGTTGATACATTATTTTTATTATAGTATTATTATTTTTCTTTGGTTTTTTTTTACTTGGGCAAATAAATCACCTAAACTAACCTAAATTATAACTCTGCCTATAATAGCTGTCTCTTAACTGTGCATTGTCATTATAATGTTTGTCTTACCTTGCTCTGGTAGCTGCAGACACTGTTTTTGGGACAAGTTGCTTTTGGAGAGAGCTCCATTGCCCTCTACCTTGATACTGACGCAGTACTCTCGCCCCCAGTGGAGAGAACTGAAAGTCTTAGTCCTCTGATCATGCCCCATGTCATCTTCCAGGTATGCTGTGGTATTCTGTGTGATAAAAATCAAAATGTCATGCAAGTCAAGGGATTGTAGTACAGTGCATTGTTCAATATAGCCTGGGTTAAGTGGGGTTCAGGTTCAGGCAGATAAGCATGATTCACATAACCAAGGCCCAATCAGGATTTTTAAAACATAATTTACATGTACATTCACATAACAGTTTGACTTATAAATTAAAAATAAACATTTTCTAATTAAATATAGCCATGTTTTTTTGTAGCACTGAATAATCAACAAACATTTCACGTTATGGAAAAATATTAACAAATTAGATTTGGCTGTATTCTGGTGGGTTTGCCTGTGTTATAGAAGCCCTGCCAATGAATTTAAGAGTGTTACAATTGGTCCCAATTTTGTGTTTATCTTACATTATTTCACATATTGTGCATTTAAACCTAATTCTGATGCCCACCTTAATATCTTTTCCTCTCTCCTCCAGGTAGATGGTGTAGGTGAATCCATAAGGAAAGAGTTTTCTCAGAATGGGTTTTTGATGGATGAAAATTGATAGAGTGCTGGAAGTAGCCCGCAACTTGAAGGAGGGAGGCTGCAATTCACCTACAGGAGGAGAGACAGGTATGAAATCAACCCTATATTGTGTCTAAATTACTACTTAACCAGCCAAACTACAGTGTTTAAACCGTGCTACATTGATGTCATACAAAACTGACAACTATGCTTACTTGTATTAGGCAGAAATTTCTTGACTCTCCACACAGACACGTCATCTCCTGCGACTAGCTGAACTCTGACCTTGTAGGCAACAACATAGTCATGTATAAGACCGCTGAGGTTACAGTAGGTCTTTGTGATCCCTGTGCAGCTGGCCACCATGGCCCATTCACCGCTGTACCTGAGGACAGAAAGCACACCAGTCACCAACTGGAAGGAGGGGAATTAAAAGATAAAAAGTTAAATAAAATCTAGCATTTCAATGACTCATCATTCAGCACTTCTCTCTACTAAATGATTTGAGCCACTGGACAAAAATAACACAGTAAAGTGGAAAATTAATATAAGCAGTTAAAAAAATAGGGGCTGCTGGGAAATTTTATTTGCAAAAATGAAGTCTGTGCACAGGACACTGTAACTCTGAAGTAAAAGTGTTATTACTGATATTTCGAAGTTAAGCATACTTTGCCATTTGTACGTTGTACTGGGAGTTTGAGGTGACGTTCTCAGGATGTTTCCAATGTACGATTACCTCCCCATCCAAGATAGTCACCACCAGTTTGTCAAGCTGTGGGAGGCCCACTCCTGCCACTGAAAAAAATAGGGAAATTATGATGTACATTCACTGGTCACTGCTCACTACTCACTTATCACATGATCATTCAAATGTATCCAGATAAAGTAGTGTTATATGACCAAGAGAGGAGACATTTGTACTGTTTCGATTTCCTGGCTGTAATGTAAAGTCATAAATCTGGTCTTCATAAGTTTTTTTTTTTTAAAACTCATATGCTTTGTGAAGGATGTGGTGGGGCGGACAAAGGAAGTCTGGTTGAAAAGACAGCAATCTTGCAAATTACTTATGGGATGCTGATCATTTCGACATTGTGGGTTTTTCATTACTGGAACGGCGTTTTACCTATTTCCACTAACTGTAAAATTTACTCCATTTACTGAGTGGAACAGGGAAATCTGTGATAAACATTATATAAAATGATCTTTTTTCGCCCCCTGATAACTTCATGGTAAAACTATATTGAAAATACAGATTTAAAAATAAAAATAGGTTTCATCATAACAGATAAACCTTTTCCAGAACGTTTGCATTTGACATACATTATTTCACATAATGTGACTGTAACAATTCCATAATGATTAACCATAGTGAAGAATACTTTAAATACAAATCAAACTAAATGAAACAGATAAAACAATCATACTTAAGATACAGTGCAATGAAAGTTTAAAAGTTATTTACCTGACACACAGCTTATATAGATCATCACGAAGGCAAGAATTGATGTCATATCCATTTCTGTTGTCTGGAGAGGTTTCATCATTCAGTCATAATCCACACAGTATAGCTGCCAATAAATTCCGTTCATCGATCCAATTAGCAGTGAGGCAAATTAGACTGTGGAAACATCTTTTCTCCTCAGCATCTCTGTGTAACTGTTCAGATTATACAAAAGTGTTGATAAATGTAGACAAATGTGAAGCAGCTGTCCTCTCACTGAAGTGGTGGCTGTTCATCTGTGGCAGGAAAGAGAAAAGGCAGCTTGTTTTCCCCTTATGATTTAATTAACATACATTAGTTCTCCTCAGATAACTCCCTCTCTTGCTCTACTCCCCTCCCTCTCAGATGACGCGTTTCCTGTTGCGACTACATCAGTGACACTGCTGCTAGTGTCGTCTCTCTCGCTCACCAAACCTTTTCCTTCCTTTTTTTGCTTTTTCTTTTCCCCTTTTCACACTCTCAGCAGGCTCATGATTTACTGGGTAGGGTATCAAAAAACAAAAACTTCCTTCCTAACCAACAAGTCCTCCAACTAAATGACAGAATACCACAACAACATGTGGTTAATGTTGTAAAAAGGTTGCAGCTAGGTAACGGTTTAGCCACCAAAATGACTTGGTTATGTTTAGGAAAAGCCTGTGGTTTGGTTTAAAATAACTACGTGAATACTGGGTGAATTAAGGTTTTCCTTATATGTAGTGTCTTAAAATGTCTTGTAAGTAAGCTATAAACTCATCTTAACTAAACTGACATTAAGAGAGCCATAATCTTGCCAGCTGAGTGTCTGTCTCTATCTAACCTGTGATTTTGACAAACTGCAGTAAACGTGAAACTCTCCACACCTCATCTTCATCTTCATCAACATACCAATTCAACATTTTGTCATTTATCACTTTCCCGCAAATAAAAAAAAGGACATATTATTGTCAACGCCTAATAACAAGATAGATTCATAACACAGTTGCCCTAAAACTAAAGGAATGTTTACTGTTGAATCAACCAGACAATCTCACATGTCAGTGTCCGCCTTTCCTCACGGCCTTGTTTGGTAAGTAAATACAATGTGCGCATTATTCATCGGGCATTTGTATCACCATGAAAAGCTCAAATTCTTGCTGTCACACTAACCTGTTGTTACTGTTTATGAGTCGCACTGAAACTGCATTCATAAGTTGTTAGCCTAGTGCATAACACTGCCCTCGAGGACAGTATTACTACACTAAAGAGAAATTCATCAGGAAGTCAGTCATTAGTTCATCATTTATTTTACTTTGTTTAAATTCTTATCAATAAGTCAGTACTTGCATTTCAAAAATGTGCTAGCAATTCTGTGAAAGCACTTTTCTGTTATTATGACCTCAATTTCCCCTTCTGTTTCTCACCTCCTCTTCACATGTGACTGTGTTAGTTTTAGTTCCTGGTAAATGCATAAAGAAAACATTTAAAAGAATTAAACATGAAGCCATGGACATGTAAGTGATTACCTTTTGGTTTCTGTCTTGCAGGTGGACAGAACTGCTGAGTAAATCTGAGCGGTGGAAGCTCCGCAAATATCTGCTGTTATTCGAAAGGGGGACTTTTCTCACAAGTTGCTTGCTATTTGAGGGCTGACCAGTTGCTACATGCAAATAGGAAGAGTATATAAAATCACCCACTCACCCTCTTCACATTAGAGATGTCATGGTGCTTCTCGTAAACTCACAATATCATTCAGTATCTCAGAAATGATAAAATGTAGATAGACCCACACAAAGACGTACAATGTTTGTAGGAACAACAAAGGTCTGAAAAGTCCAACATATTATGTGAGGTCGATGCAGGAAAAGAGAAGCAAAACTACTGTAAGCAATGGGAAAGTGGGAGACACAGCAAAGGATCAGCTTTCTTGGATCTTTAGACCCCCACAAGTACTGATCAGCCAGACGTTATACTAACAGCAAGGGAACACAAAACAAAAGTGGTGCTAGATGTAGAGGGCCTCAGGTGACAGCAACTGAAACAAAGAGGGACTATGTGATATGTGAGAAACAGGAGAGGAACTAGAGAGCGTTTGGAAAGTGGATGTAAACTTGAAAATGAAGTGGTAGCTCCAAAGGTTTCCAGAAAGAAATGAAACATCTGTGATCTGTGTGCAGAAAGGTCTCGCTGTAGGAATGGCTAACATGTTGTATAGAAGCCTGAAATTCACAAAGGGCAATGACATCATTCAACACTACCACCCATATGAGTGAGTGAGTGAGCGATAGTATCACATTAGCAAATGTGCACACATATTAATCATTACCTTTTTTGGTTCCTGGATTCAATGGCAAAGCTCTCCTCAGAATTATTACTGTTGTTATGTAAGCTTAACAGATAAGACATCCTCCATTAAACTGAAGTAATGTAGAATGTAATTGTTTGTGAAAACTAGCCTCAGCACTTGTCATTCTCTGTGGAGCGGAAGACATTTTGGTTCAGGGTCCTGACCGCTCAGCTGGTGTCATTTGAGCCACAATGGAGCTTCACACTGTGAAACAGACTTTGACAGGTTCTGCCTGCCACAAAAACTGGTCTGGCAGGTGGGAAACTGGTGCACTGGACACTCCCATCTCTGTGAGGAAAAGAATGAAGGATTGAGGGAATGATGGAGGCTGGATGTGGGAGGTGTTAGGCAGGAACAGGGAGGGGGAAGGCAAACCTACCTGTTGTTGCTTGAATGAAGGTCAGTGACAAACACACAGTAGATTAGAAAGAAGAGGAGAAGAAAAGAGACAGAAGAGTAGAGGTGTTCCACCACCATGCTGTGACCGCTGATCTATGGATGTGAAAAACTCCACCCACCTGTTCTCACCTCTATTCTCCACTCTCTGCTGACCTGAGTGCGATGGCAAAGCATGACCCGGTAGGTTCCTACCTTTGTCTTTCTCTTATAACAAAAGCATATTATTCTTGCTACATTGTGTCTCTTGGCTTCTTCTCTGACTTCAGCCTACCTTCAATCAATAGTCAAACTTCCTCTATTAATCAGTACTCACCTGTCACTCTTGACTTCCTGTACATTTTTATCTGCTTCTTTGCTTCTCTGTAAAGCTTGAAGAATGCTGTTCATTGCAGGGATTATAGGCAGGGGTTTAATTTTTATTTACCTGCCAGACAGCTGGTAGTAAGGGAGTTTGAATATAGGTTTTACCATAACAAGCTGTTAAAAATGGTTTCTGTCTTTTGGTTCTATAGGGCAACACTTTTAAAGTTTGCTTGAAACTCTTTAGATTATAAGACTTTCATTTACCCAATATTGCAATTCATTTTTGTGTGTGTATCATGTATCTCTACAATATCTGCTTTTCATGAACTAAGACAACAGCCATGTTTTCAGCTTCGTGACAATGCATTTTCAAATAATCCCAGGAGTTTTTAAATGGTTTGATCAGGTTAAGAAGCAGAGTAATCATCGGACATTGATCAGTACACTATTGCAACATAAACATATATATAAAACAACCCTGTTAGAGTTTTTTGTCGAGTGTTCTATTATCCAACAGATACAGGACGTCATATATTATACAGACTGTAAAGTCCTCTGTGACAATGATTTTGGTTACTTGACTTAATGATAAGCACATAATGTTTTCAATTTGCCACAGGTACATGGCTGAAAGAATTTTCAAGAATGAAAGAGGAACTTTTCAGATTTGTTTTTGTTGCAGTGAAACATGTCCTTAAGAGATGCAGCTTGAATCATAATCTTCAAACCTTTTCAGTGTTTTTCCATGATAATGGCTGATAGGCAAACTATGTAAGATGATCCAACTGTACTCTGCTGGGAAACATAATGATCCTTTTGCACCTATTTCAGCTTGGCCATTTTACATCAATTAAGTGGGTGTATGCTGCCTATAGGCGTATTTTGAAACTTCATGAGCATGCAATAGAAATGGCTTTATGAAACCTTTTGTAGTGAGTCCACCCAAAGCCTTCTCAGTGCCATTTTGATAGATTACTTACTTTCTTTTATTGCCAAGGATTTTTTCCCTGTTTATGAAGGTGTGACCAAAGTAAGTTGTTGGGAACTAAATCTTAGCTTTCTCTAGCCTGGGAATCTGCAAGCTCATGCTTTATTTGCCCTGGCAGGTGCATCTGGCTCCCGTTCAGACAGAGTTCCAGCCGACCTGGCCCAGGTGTGGTTTATCACAACCGTTTACCTAATATGGGGTGGGTTTGATATGATAACTGTAAAGATGGACGACACCAAACATTTTAAATTCGATATGATACCAATACTTTTTGTTACAATTATAACGATACGATACTGACTACATGGGTATGTGATTTTTCAAAATAAGACTTTATGTATGTGTGGGCATCTTATTGTTTTTGTTGAGCCTCCTTATAACTTTTATGGTGTGTTATTTTTAAATGTTTGAAGAGGTTACTTGTGTTGCTGCTGTATGGCACTGTCTTGTCGCAAAAAATGCATCTTGCTGTATTTTTATGTACAGGTGAAAAGTAGCACCACACCACGCTATGTTTTCTTTCTGCCACTCTCACAAAGTATGATGCAGAAGTGTGCGACTGTGCAAAAATCTGAACAAACCTGATACAAAAGTACTAGCTTTCTCAGCACATTTGACTCTATTGACCAGGCAGTAACAGACACTTGCGCTTGAACTGTGCATTTCAGAATTTTGCCCCATCAAAATATCTGTGAAACTGCTGCTATGCTGTGTAGCTGCTGATTGTATTAACCCATTACAATACTTGACTACAAAAAAATCCACCTAAAATACTAAAACCGAATCACTTTCTGTAAGTGCTTGGTGACAGGTAATCAGGCCAGATTGTATTCAGGAAAAGCTAACTGGCTGACTCTAGCGACATAGTTAGCATAAAGACACAAGAGGGGTATCACCCATTTGATCTAACTCTCGTCAAGAAAGAATATATGTGTAAGTCCCAAATGTCGAACCATTCTTTTAACTCATTTGTAATATTACAACGTACAGTGCAAACACATATAAACGTTGGAAGCTAAATCATCGGTCCTTTACACAGACACAGAGAGATATCACTGACTGGGGCTATTGTTTAACCAGGAACAGAGTCTGACTAACTTATGTATCGTGTTATTATGAGTCACTCACATGACATGGCAAAGCACTGTTGCCACTGCTTGCTATCAAAACCCCAGTTTTAGTCACATTACTTCTCATTTGTGAGGAAATGATAATCTATCAGTCCCAAAAAATTCAAATGCTGAATAAATCCTTTGTCTGAAGTACTTGAAATGGAGGGTAGCATGAATAGAAAAATGAGGAAATTAACTGGTAAAACCTGTTTTTCTGTATTGTTGCCAGGACACATGACTTGTGAATAACATTGTTACCCATGTGTGAACTTAAACATAGACTTGATAATAGTGTTAAGGTTGCATGGAGGACAATGGGCTACGTGCTCAGCCTTGGCAACCAAAATCATGCAAGTGGCTTTGCTCCCGGTCTATTGTCTGACTATCTACTGATATTAATACACCTATTAAATATAGCATGGCATCTTATTTCCAAGGGTAATAGATGACACAATAATGGACGGACGTCACATCATATTATGGGCTATTACAATAAAGGATTTGATTTAAATAATGACTTCTCGCTAGTTATTTACTTTCCCTCTGTCTTGTCTGTTTTTTTGTCACAGAACGAGCCCCCTCCTCCTTACTACTCTGTTGCTGTGCACACCCAGCCCCCCCTCAAGTCCTATGAGGAGGTGGTGCATGGTGTGGGTCCAGGCCTGACACCCCCAGTCAACCCGCAGTACGTCCCCCGGTATCCGTCGCCTGTGATTGTTACCCAAACCACACAGTCAAGCAAACGTGAGTGTTATCCGCAGCTCCCATATTTGCCTGAGTATACAATGGATGCAGGTGTGCGGATAAAACAAATGGAGACAGAGTCGCTCTGAGGATTATTAATGTGTGGTTGTGTGTTTGTGTCCCGTCTGTGTTTAGCCCCCAGCAGTAGCAGGAGGAGATGCTGCGAGAGTAATGCCCGCTGTTACAGAGGATCTGGGGGAACCTTATTGGTGCTCGTACTGTTGGCACTGGCCATCTGGCTTGGAGGTACACTGTGTTTATCTATACAGATCTCTGAAAATTGTAATTAATATTCATTTACTGCTCTAATTTATTTATTTAGAACATTGTAACTGCATGTATGCAATGTATGCAAAGTATGTTAGCCACAATGTGTCTTGTGCCCTTGTGGTTATGTTGACAATAGATTTGTTTGCATTTGATTTGTTTTTCTGAAAAGGCATACATGACAAAATGTCTTGTAACTGTTGTTTTTTCTGCATTTCTATTGAGCTCTTTTGGCATTCACACAATGGTGGTAGTTTAAATTTAGTATGCTTTAAAAGAATATTTCATTTGTTGCATATGTTCAGTGTTAAAATAGACACAATAATATATGGGAATTGGATTACCCTGGGATGTATGAATGAGTGAAAGGCAGTTATAGGTGTTGAAATATTTTTTAAATAATTGCTGATATTCATTATGTGAGGGCGACAGAGGGAAGTTGTATTTTACTGTTCTTATTTCATGTCTAGATTTAGTTTTAGTTAACTAAAACAATAATGGTGCACTCAACCTCATTGCTACCCTCTGTACCCCATCGACAGTCCGTTATGGCACCCGGTTGGCAACAGTGGCAATCATCTACGATGACGACAATGATCACAGAAATGAAAATCTGCTAAATCCTTTGCCACAGTATGACACCTGCCCCAACAATACTGTTCAATGTGATGCAATAAGAGACTGCCAACTGGGCACTGATGAAACAAACTGTGGTGAGTGAGTACATACACACACACACACACGCACACACACACACACACACACACACACACACACACTCAGTCCTTACCAGAACCAGCCTAATACAAGAAGGATGGGCAGCCAAAAGGATACCCTCAAATTGAAAAACAGCCTACAGGGTCTTTGTGTTAAGTTCTCATACATAGGTTTGGTATTCTATGGCAGGCACATAGTATTTAGTGCCAATGAAACTTAAATCTACACCAATAATGTTATCAGTAATTCTATTTATGTAATACTTTATAAGCAAGAAGCACAAAGTTAATTCCACTAGACAGCACATAATATAATTTTGTCAAAAAGCTGTACTTTAATATCAGGGAATTATATAACGTGATGTCAAGAAAGAAGAAAGGAAACTGAACACAGTAGCATTATTGCATTCGTCAAGTCTTGCCAAGTGGAGCAAATTAATGTTTTTGCTTTTACTGTAATTGCTTGTAATTGCAACAGGAGCAGCACACAGGCCAAATACTCCACATTACTGTCACACTGTGCTAAGCAATAACACACCTAAGAGATGCCATCTAAGTCACCTGATTCCTTTTGTCTCCCTCTCCGTGTCATACCCAGTGAGGTTTGGAGAGGACGGCACTCTGCAGGTCAGGACATCTCAAGATGGCCGCTTCCTACCAGTGTGCTTCAAAGGCTGGCTCCAGAACAACTCCGACCAGACCTGCATTCAACTAGGATTCAGAAAGTAAAGAATGATCGCTTGAACTCACATGAAATAGTCTCAGAGCAGTAGTGCTGAATGCTGAAAAACATTTTGGATCAGCACTCTGACAAAAACATATTTATTACCATTCCCCATCATCATTCACAGCTAGCTCAGGCTTCATGAAGGAGTCTTTTTGCCAGACCCAATTTCAACAGCAGCTAGCGAAAATGTGGGCTTTTATCTCCAACCTGTAATTTACCCACTGAGATCCATCTAATTTCTGCTCACCTGCTGCTGTGTGTTTAGGGTTGAATTGATTCTCCGCAGGTGTCTCTGGGGTGTCTCAGTGCGACAGAATCAGAATGGGTTTTCAGACCCAATCAGGCAGTTTTTTGACAACATGGTCTCTGAATGTGTGTGAGTTTTTCCTTTCCACTATCTGAATTGCCCTTCTCTTTATGTCCAGGTCCTATGTCACCAAAGCCATTAAAACCCAGGAGTCCAGTGGTTTAACATTGATCAGCAGACCACTTTTGCTTATCCAGGGTCAGGTAAAAGTCAGGTATACAATCTAGTCCTTTTCCCCCACTACATAAACCGCTCACACTTAATGTATGACCCTCCCAATATCAGTTTATTGTGAAATCTGTCTCATTATGTGAAATAATTATTACATAACATAATATAGGCTTATAATACTACAAAAATGTGCACTAAAGTGCACATTGGTTTACTATATGTACTATATGTTTTTCTCATTGTGGTATTTCGCAGCGCTTCCTGTCCAGACCAACATACGGTCTCCCTGCAGTGTATCGGTAAGGAGCCTCCATCTGTTCCTAAAGTCATGTGTCACACACAGTTACACATGATCTCTCTGTGTCTCTCTCTCTCTCTCTCTCTCTCTCTCTCTTTCTCTTCCTCTGTCTCTTCCTTCATGTTTACCTAAGCCGTCAGTGCTTTGCTTACTCTTTTGTTGCTATGCCTGCTGGCAGACCACTTACCTGAAAACTATCCTGACACTTTCTACAACTACTGCTGCTGTTCATATGCTTTTGTATTTCATAGCCCCCAGCATCCACCTGTAGGCTCTTAGTCTACCTTTCTGTAGGGGGAAGTTACTGTCATCAGTCAACATTCCCTGCTTTGTTTCCTTGTGGGGGGGATGAGGTCAGAGTGAGTTGGCAGACGGAGGAATTGCACAAATCTACAATAAACACATTCATAAAGCAAGCACTCACCAAACAATAGTATTGAATTATCTTTCAGCCCTATATAAAGGATGTTTTAGCTCTTTCTTTAGTATTGTACAGTATCTCACATTGTCTTCCGTTCTCAGACTGCGGTCGGCAGCAGTCTTCATCCCGGATCATTGGGGGCAGCATAGCTAAGATAGGTCAGTGGCCTTGGCAGTTGTCGCTCCAATTCAAAGGATCCCACGTCTGCGGAGGAGTCCTGATTTCTCCTGATTTTGTGCTCACCGCTGCCCACTGCTTCCCAAGGTAACTGACAGAAAATATGTGAATTGCTGTTTTTATTATATATATATATGATATGATACTGCACTAATCTTGGTTATTCTTGGACCAGAATTCACACATTGTAACTGTAGACATTTATATTGTTCAGCTGCAGCCCACAAAGTCCTGTATGTCCTGTATAAGCAGCAATGCCAAATCAGTATGAATCCATTGCTTTCCACTGAACAATCTCTTTCTGTTGCAGAAACAGCCAATTAACGCTCTTGACAGACAACTGGAAAGTGTATGGTGGGATTGTGTCTCTGGACAGACTACCTCTGCCCTACCTTGTTAGGAAGATCATAGTGAATGAGAACTACAACAGCAAAACTAATGACCAAGATGTTGCTCTGCTCCAACTTACATCACCAGTTGTTTTCAATGGTCAGTCACATCTTCACTTAATTAGGATACTGTTTTTGTTCATCCTACTTTCTTGCCTGATGCTGTGGTCAGAATATGGTCCTCACATTGGCACCCAGTCAGCTGTCATGGTGGAAATCTTCTGAAATCTGAGAAGAGTCAGGAAAGGATTTCAATATGATTGCTTATATAATCGCAGAAAGCCTGTTCATACTGGGAGGGAGCATGTGTTCATAAGCAGTATGTAGTCTTGCCAGGTGGGTGACTGAATTGCTTGAAAGACAGTCCTTCTGCTGGCTGACCTGGGTTCAAGAGCTTGCATCAGTAAATGTCCACTCTGAAGCTGAAATGTCCTTGAACAACTAGCTACATTTCTACAACCACAAATTACTTTGCTATGCGACTGCAGTGAAAAAGCAGCTGTAATGTGCTACATTATTATTTAGTCACTCACTGATTCCAATATTGTTACTTTAACCTACAGTTTTAATCATGTTGTTCACCTTTTACATGATTTAATATGTGAGAATTAGAACAGAATATGGTAATCATACAAGTTGCATACATTCATGAATGGCTTGTTTATTAGTGAGATATGAGTGGTGTTTTTGCAAAAGTTAAATATGTCCTTTTGTGTTATCCAGATAAAATGCAGCCAGCTTGTCTGCCAGCTTTTGACCAGCAATTTTCCCCAGGAACCAAATGCTGGATTTCAGGTTTTGGCATTACTGGTGCAGCATCAGGTAAGCTGGGATATGGAGTCAGCTACAGAAGTATACTAAAAATGTAAATGACATAGTTTAATTTTATTGGGTCCACATAAGCTTTATACTATAGCAGAATGACACGTGTATGCAGTCACATGATCTGCTTTAGGTATATCTGCATTCATTTCTTAAAATCCATGTTGATGTAGTACTGTTTCATAACTTATTCTAGTCTACAGAAGCCCTATACATTACTGTATATTTTAAAAGGTTAGACCTGGCTCTGGCTGAAGAAGATTAAGGTAACCCTGGAAATATAGCTTTCCTCATGACAATAAGCAGACAGACATAGTAAGATGCATTCATATAGAGTGATGACAAGCAAATTTAGACCAGATAGAACACACATATTTAAGCATCTTGGGTAATATGTATCAGAGCACAGATCTGGTACCCAAATTGGTCTTTACTTGGTCAAAAGGAAGGATTAAAATCAGGAATCAAGAATGCACTCAAACCAGACAAACAAATCCAGAGAGCTAGGGCAGTGAGAAGTCAGAAAGCAGGCTGGCAGCAATCAGAAAAAGTACAGAACACAACAGAATAAAGTCTGGACCCCCTAAGGTTCAAGGTTCAAGGTTCAAGGTTTTTTATTGTCATATGCAAACGTTTACAGAGGCAAAAGTATGCAATGAAATTCTTGTGTCTCTTCGACACCTAACGCTAATGCAGACATTTTAATAGAATATAACAAAATAGGTAAATAAAATCTAATACAAAATTTACAACTAA
>JAVQJF010056620.1:0-26170 GCA_036023855.1 Gadopsis marmoratus
CCATCTCACTCAACTAAATCAGTCAGTGTGTGCGAGCAAGTGTGTGTGTGTGTGTGTTGTCTGACAACTAGATGTGTATGGATGTTTAGTGTGTATGACTCAGGAGTGTTAATGAGGATATGTCTATGAGTGTGTACGGCTCCTAATGAGTTGTACTCTAGTGTGTGTGCGTGAAAGAGAGAGTGTGTGAGAGTGTGTGTGTATGTGTGAGAGAGAAAACAGTGTCTCAGCTCTCGTTATGGATGCGGCGTATGCGTCTGATCAATAACATTTACAATCCCGACAGGAGATCGAGCCTGGCGGACAACCCTAACTGACCGTTATGAGAACATGATGAACTCCGGACAGAGCACACACACACACACACACACACAGAAACGTATGGGCAGCTTCTCTGGACAGCCAATTACCGTTCCTCATAATCCACTTGCTCCACACAGCCCCTGCCATCCACCTGTGTCCAGTCGGTGTACAACCGACAGACGTCGAGATGTATTTGTGAGTGTGTGTGTATGTGTGTGTGTGTGTGTGTGTGTGCGGGTTGCTGAGGATGCCAAAGTTCCCTCCAGAATCCACAAAGATACACCGTCTCAAGCACACAGGCCCCTGATCAGATCAACATTTGTAGTTTACCGCATTTCGCTGCACTGGCTGCACCTGTTAGGAACTGAACTATCTATTTAATGTCTCAGGATTTTATCGAGTCGTACCTGCGGGGATGAACACTGCAGAAACTGTTGAAAAAGGAAAAAGATGTGTTTATATTGTGCTTGAAAGTGTGAATTTGAATTAGCTAGGGTGTTTCCAGAGCTGGGAAAGAAGCCCAGCAAGCAAGAAAGATCTGGTCAAATCGAGCATAGAGGGGGAACCAAATGTGACCTTGTGGCTTGGTAAAAAAATAAAATCTTGCAGCAGGTTTGGATGTTGCTTTGACATTGTACCAGACACATTTCTATTAACAATACAGGAAGTAGCATCAGTTCAACATCAAAATATTTGTGAGGTACAAACGGCAGATGATTCACCACCTCAACTCTTCAATTGAATTCAGTTAATACAACTTTATTATTTCTGTAAGGGCAATCGTTTGCAGCAGCTCACCACCTAGAAATCAACAGATATACACACAAAGTAGATATAAAACTAACAGCAATCAAAGGCTATAGGTTTAAAACCTATATGTGAATACATTACTATAAATATCTGGAAAAAACAATGAAAGATCTAAAAACACAATCTAAAAAGGCACAGGTGGTAATGAAGCCCTGCTAAAGCTCTTGCTCATTCTCAGCTTTTCAACTTCCCGAGTCGAGTTAAACAGAACATATACCAGGAATTCTCAAGCATATTCATGTCGTACATACATGTAAGAGAAGGAGCGGAAGTACGCCCATGTAAGTGCAAGGCAAGTGGAAAGTAGCACTAATGAAAAGGAAAAGACTACGGTGTGGACAACGATACCACACCACAAATTTGTATAAATAAACAACTTTTGGAACCCAGTCAGATCTTCATCATGCTCATCTATCTGAGGACCCTTGGAGAGCCTTTCAGCATCACCACATGGGTATATATATCCTAACACTGGGTTTAGTCATTTTAATTTTGTTCTTGTGTGGCTTGACGTGCCTATAAAAGCCTTTAACTCAAACACAGCAGACGGCATTTACCAGGCCCGATAGTGAACAGAACCAAAGAGTTTTCTCAAAGTGCAGCTACAGTATTCCTCCTTAGAGCCCTCCGGCCGACAGTACGTCAACAAAAAGGTTGTCTTGTTTGTGTACATGGTACGCAGAGCTTGCCTATGATGGCCATGTGTTTGGTAGTCTCGTATAACAGCCATAACCATCTTTTCTAGTCTGCTCAGACTGGAGTTCTCACTATTAGACTAACCAAACTGATTTAATATTATCCACACACACACACTTATACAGTAGAGCGCTGACACTTCTGCAGTATTAAAAGTTGCACTGACTCTCTCTTTAACAAATACTGGCAGAGCTCTGTCACTTGTACAGTAGATACCAAAACTTTTAACATCGCACACACCCACTCGCGCTCATTTTGACACTTGTACAGTAAGTAGGATATGTGGAAAGCTGTTAGGCATCACTCACACACACACACACAGAGAGAGAGAGAAAGAGAGTGAGAGAGAGAGAGAGAGAGAGAAAGAGCTTATCGGCCCCCACACACACCGTTCATGCTGCTGCTGCTATGCTAAAAAGCAAGGCATCCTGGGGATTGAGGGAGTGAGAGAGAGATCTTATCAATAAATGATACAACCTGCTTTGGTAATATTGTAGTTAAGTATGGTCATGCCAATAAAGCAAATTCGAATTTGAGAAAGAAGACAGTGCAGCAATGAAGCCTGCAGATGAAGCATTACAGTGTAAATCCAGTCACACCAACAGATCCAGTTACTCTTGTTAGTCTAATATGGGGTCAGTTGTAATGATGCCATTTCCTCCAATCAGAAACAAGTTGGAGAGATGTCACTCAGTCCTCTGATTCTCAGTTGCGTTAAATAAATCTGTTCACAAATAAAAACGTTTTCTCTTTTCTTTTGTGGCTTGCCAGCCACTGATAATTTTGTAATTGGAGGTAATTAAGAAACACAATAATGGAATTTGTCTGAATTAGTGTATCAGCCAAGAAACATTTCTCTCCTTTTCTTCAAATGCAGTGTGCGATGGGAAACGTGCCCTGTCCAGCCTACTGGGCTAATTAATGTACTAGATGGGTACAAAACAAAAACATGTGCAGTATTACAGCCAGGGACACCTCAGAGGAGCAGTGGATCCTGAGAGATTCAGGGGCCCTGGAGCATGTTTACTGTGTCAGGGTTACCGATGAGATGATGTCAGGAGGCCCAGAATTTACTGCCCCACCCACGTTACAACTGACCCTAACATGGTCAGATAACTTTGCACAATTTGATTACAGCGCTAATGTCACCACAATCATATTCAATGCATCTTAAAAATACACATTATCCAAATATGGGCTAAACAAAATGGTCTAGCCTGCATACGTCTTTTTCAGTGATTCAAACAGAACAATGAAGTGGAGCAATACGGTAATTGAATTATGAGGCTAAAAATTGCCGCAGCCACCACATCAATGTAAAACACTGGATCAGAATGGTTGACAGGCCGTACAAACAGCAGGTGGCAAAACTACCTCCACTCAAGGTCAACTTACTCGCTTGTTCTGGAGCTTCATCCGTCTTCTTCAAGTGAACATTTTGACCTGATGAAGACCCTGTGATCCACTCAATGATCACTCACTTTTTGTTCCACTTTTTCTAATTTTATGACGCTGTTTGTACATCAGTAATGTTTCTACACGCTGAGCAGGACTACACTTTATGTTCTCATTATGATCGATTGAGAAACGAGCGTATCAAACTTCAGTTATATTCGATTGTTATGTCGGTTGGTGTCAGTTGAACATTCTTGTTGGTATTAGCAACCGTTTCTGGCAGCGTTTCCGGAACAGTTGAACTGACATTGTTTCGTCCCGCCATTTATGGGATCTTTTGCCAAGCAAATATTGACATGTTGCCCTTGTTGGAGCTTTATTTGTAGGTTTTCTTCTTGTTATAGCTCTTTTGTGAACCCTAATTTCTGATTTAGAAGAATTTACTTTTTCTGCGATCCGTTTGCCGCGGCCCAAGCTAGCCATTATGCTAGCTACCCGAGGAGCGGTTTGCCTTTCTTTTTGGCTTCCTTGTTGTCGTGGTGAGATTTGCCAGGCAACCTGCAACCTCATTCCAGGAAGTTACGTCTCCCACCGATAAACAGTTACCGCATAACCTCATATAAAACCGTAGGATTTTACACTTCTGTGTTTGAGGAAGTGTGTTTAGCTCACTGGTTTGCACACACATACATAGTGAGGAGGACAATTCAATTTTATTTATATAGCGCCATATCATAACGAAGTTATCTCATGACACTTTGTCATATAGAGCAGGTCTAGGGACAAACTCCCTTTTTAACAGGCAGAAGCCAGGACAGGATGTGAAGTGATACCGGATTCTTTTTTTTCTTTTTTTTCTTGCAGATTTGACCTCACAACATGTGTGGCCGTCATTTTATTGCCTTTTTTTTTTTTTTTTTTTTATAAATGACCTTTCTAGTGACTCTTGTTTTCTAAAAATTGCGACCCTGGACCCCACCGGCGCTCACGGTCATTAGGTGCGTTTCGCCGCGTTGCGCAGCACAGCGCCCCCGAGAGGAGAGGCGGTTATCGCGCGCGCGAGCAGGTGGAGGAAGCGCGAGTCAAGTGCAGCTTTCAGCAGGTGCCGCCCCGCGTGAGCCGGATAGGACGAGATGAAAGACACCGCTGCATGCTGACTCTCTCCTCGACTCCCCCCCCCCGCGCCCCGCGCAAACACCCCCCCCCGCTCGGTGAGGTAGATTTGTAGTGACAGCAGCGGGTGAATTCGCCAGTCATTCCCCATAAAAGGTTCCGTGTGATCAAAGCCCCGCTGAGGCAGGGAGGCGGCCCGCTCTGTCGGCGCGTGTCTGCGTGTCTCCGGTGTCTCGCAGGGTTGAGGCGGTTTTTGAAGCTTGAAAAACACAGAAAAAAAAAAAAAAAAAAAAAAAAAACCCTCTGTCTGTCGGTGTCGCGCGCTCTCTCTCCCCGCTATTTACATTCGGGCTCCGTCTCGCCTCGGCAGTAAAACATTGGTTTTATTCCCTCCGCCTGTAACCCGCCGTGTGACAGGCGCGGCTGCATTAATCAACTCCTCCCGCTCAGAGTCAAGGCTTCCTTAAACTGGAAGAATTAAATCTTTAAATAAATTTTAAACGGAAGTGTCTGACTGAAGTTATGTTAACAAGCCCCCCGACCTGAGGTGTGTGTGTGTGTGTGTTGAGTAGATCCCCCGCTGAGCGCTGAGGGGAATCGAACGCACCAAAGCAGAGCCGAGGCGCGGTGTTGATATAAATGTACCCATCCGCTGTCAATTACACAAACACGTGTGTGTGTAAAGTTCGGTGTTTCCACCAGATGAACACCCCAAATATCAGGGAGACACACCACTGCAGCCTGAACTTTTCTTTTTTTTTTTTTTTTTAAGTAGCCTGCCAGCCATATTCCCAATTTTCCATATTCATGTTGTTTTAAAATCACCAGGAAGCCCGGGCATCCCACCGTTGCCTCCTCATTCACATCAGTCGTCCCGTCAGAAGCAGACAGCAGCAATATTCACCATCAATTAAGCCCAGAGGAACCCAAAGCCTGCTGCTGACACATCCTGCTACGAGAAGGCCAAGGATGCAAATGCAACACTTTCTATTTTTTTTTTTTTTGGCAAATGCAAATTTTGAAATCTGTTAAAGAGTACACTATACTTCCCCTTTCCCCAAATCCACTGTTGTTATCTGCAGCACAAAGCTTTTTCTTGCGATTGTTCCAGTCCCCGCTGAATTAAACCCAACCCATCAGCATTGCTTGAAGTTGCATGCTAATGTAAGTGTAAAGACATGTAAAGGAATTGCAGTAAACTACTTACAAACCCCCAAGTAGCTGTTTTGTACACCAACTACTCACATCCCAATAAAGATAATTAGTAGGCTAAAGTCGTAAAACCTGGTTAACCAAGCTAGCTCTGCTAAATATATATATTAGTAAAAAATAAATATATTTAGTCAAACATTTATTGCTATAGAAAAATACTTGTGGGCTTTAGAGTATTTTTTTACTCGATTAAACATCATCTGCAAACTGTGAAAAATGCTATCCGCTCTCTCAAAACTCATTTACCTCTCGGTCTCAAAAAAGAGAAATACTTAAAGGACACAAGTGGTTACCTACTGCAAGTGGTTACCTACTGTGGCTTGGACTGTATGTCCGTTTGGACAAAAGTGTCTGCAAAATGAATCAATTAAAGGTCTTCAAATTGTTTTGTTGCAACAGTCAAAGACACAAAATGGTATTCAGTTTATACGCTCATATAAGATTAGAAGAAAACCCATCAAGTATCAAGTACAGACCAGAGCCATTGTTAATGTTATTAGTAAAACCTGTGCTTTCCCTGCTAAGACGAGCCAAAATGACTGCTGTGAAAAAGGCAAAAAAAAAAAAACAACAGAAAATCCAAAAAATGAGTGTCCGTGTGGGCATCAAACCATTTAATTCCAACAGTTCGTAAGAAAAGAATATTACAGAGTATAATATAGACATTAGGATCACTCTAGCTCCTCTGAGTGCTTAAATCTGGCTATGTTACATGTGACTCATTGACAACGCTGACGCGGCGGGCCTCAAAGCCCACAGAGTCCTAGGCAACTTTCCTCGACGACGTTCTTCTATAATTTAACAGCCTCAAAAGCAAAGTTGAATTTACACAACATTCCTCAAAACACACTCACATACTGTATCTGACTCAAGGCAAAGTGGTACCAGTATTTGCACTCCGTTGCCTGGATGTTAGTGTGTGCGTAGCCGTCACGATGGACCTGAAGATTGGTTACAGGTTGCATTTTACATGTTTTACTGGGGGTAGGCCTCGATCACCATGGCATGACCCTGGAAAACGCAAGAATACAAGCAAAATAAATAGAATGAAAAGATTATTTTGATGAGTTAAATGGTCTAAACGAGGAATAAAAAGTGAAGAACGAAGAATTGAAGTGCTGTCAAATGTCCCTTTTGTTAAAAAGAACCCAGAAAAAAAATTGTAATATGGAAGAAATTAGCTTCCTAGTCACTTGATTCAACAAAATACTGTACACATTATGGGATGCACACCATGCAAAAACTAAGTTCTGAGCCAGTGATACCAAACTGCTTAACGCTTTAATTTGTGAAATTTTAATTAAACAAGCCACGACTGAGCCCATGAATTACCTGTCCTCCAGCAGCACAAGCCGCCACCAGTCCGTACTGTCCTCCCTCCTTCTGCAGCCGGTGTGCCACCGTAGTCACCAACCTGCAGCCTGTGGCACCGAATGGATGACCCAGAGACAGCGAGCCTCCCCACAGGTTGAACTTCTCCATGGGAGGAGCTCCCACCTGCACACGCAGTAGACACGTTGGTGACATCTTGAGTATTTCTTTGTGTAAAATCATCAGAATTCATCATTCAGAGGGGCGGGGGGACACAGACAGACACTGACTGCCAAGGTTAAAGCTCGGGTGAATAACTTTCAACTCAAACACATATCTACAGTCACGTTACTGGAATGCAGTTCAAATGACAAAGAAGGCATGGAATCAAACCAAACGAGCAAAACAAGGTCAAAAATCTTTTGATATTACTTATTTTTGTAGTACAATAATACATCAATTTAAAACTATGATTACACCAAGACCAAATGCTGAAATAACATTTTAATCATATGACAAAATGTATTCATTGTTGTCCAGATGTACTTGTACTGTATGGATCCAGTCTGAAAGAAAAAAAAAAAACAGCCAACAGCTGATCAGCAGCCATCTGTACCTTCGATTTCCTGCCCAAGTACGTCTGGCCGAACCAATCTGAGTCCATAGCCTTCAGATTTGCCATGATCTGACCCTGGAAAACACACACGAGTATATCCACTGAGACAGAAAAAACATTGATTCCTACGGATTCAAAAGTGCAAGATATAAAGTAGACCAGTCAAATCTTACTCCAACTCCGATGTCCATAAATAAGACAGGCCACAATTGGCTTAAGGCAGACACAGAAATTAAGAGAGTCTAGTTTGATCATTTATAAAATGCACATCTACAAATATCTGGGAGATTGACAGGATATCAACAGATAAATGCACACATTCACTCACCACTACACAAGCTCGCACAGGGTTGTTTTCCACCCCAAATGTCATGTGATAACTTACTGCGAATGCCTCGTGGAACTCAAAGACGTCAATGTCACTCAGGGCTAAGCCGGCCCGTCCCAGGACCTTTGGTGTGCTGTACGTTGGCCTGGAAGAGATAAACAGGGGTACAGTGTGAAAATCCTTGTGATTTATCACAAGTCAATCAATAAAAATTGTCTTTACCTTCTGACACAAGCGTCCAGCAGGTTAAAAGACATGCAAGGTTAGCTATCAGAGTTCCATCACAAATGGTGTAAGAACCCCTTGTTTTTCGAACAAGCTGGTTATTTTTTTCCCCCAAGCTAAACTAAATTTGTGATTGATAATTTAAAAGAGGCAAAGCACTCACCCCAAAAGCAGCTGATCTTTGGGGTCCTGAGACACGTAGACAAAGTCTCTGCCAGGATGAAAAGCACAACACGATCAGCATCACTCAACTAGCATTGTTGGGGAAATTGAGGCTGCTCTACCAAACAGAGGTGCAGATACCTGAGGTAGGCTTTTGGCTTGTAACCCATAGCCAAAGCCTTCTCTTCAGACATGACGAGCACAGCCGAGGCACCGTCAGTCTGAGGACACACACAAACAAGCAGTTACGTACTTACAGTCTGGGCAGTTTGTGAGGGATTTTGTAGCTTGACGTGTGTTTATTTTACACAGCGAGAGACTGATGCTCAAGTCTATGCTGAAGGTGTTTTTGAAACAGGAAGGGGAAATCAAGAACTGGTTCGCTAGGTAGCACCATTGTTTCCAAAAATCCTGAACAGAACCGGTTCAAGAACCAGAGCTAATTTGGTGGACAGAGGGCACGAAAGTGCTGCAGGGCCTGATGTGCGTGTGTGCGATTACCAGGAAGGAGGAGTTGGCGGCAGTGACTGTGCCGTGAGGTTTGATGAAGGCCGCCTTTAGTTTGCCCATTTGCTCCATGGAGGACGGGCGGATTCCATTGTCCTTGGAAACAATATCACGACCTGGTTAAGACAAAAAATATACATCATCATGTAAACAATAAAAAAAACTCAGCACTATATGTTTCTATAAAGCAATGCTTTAATATACTGTATGTTGTATTTGTTTAGAATTAAAAGTTAAAGTAAAAAACTTGCAATCAGACATGACGTCATTATCCACTGTGATAAAGACTAGCTTCTAATCCTACTGTAACCAGTGTTCACCTGGCACTTTAAAGGAGATGACGTCCTGCAGCAGGCCGGCGTCCTGGGCCTTTTTGGCCAGAGTGTGTGATCGCAGCGCAAACTCATCCTGCTCCACTCTGGAGACCCCAAAGGCAGCAGCCAGACGATCAGCACTGTGGCCCATCGCTTCAGCTGTGGAGAACTCGGCCACGGCAGGAAGCTACACGCACATAAAAGGTTTACAGGAGGGAATACTGTACCGAGTGGCAAAGATTCAAGATATCTGATGCCGCAAGCGGCTTTGGAATCAAATTTAACAAACTGAACGTGGTGCAACTCTTGGGAGATTTGAAGTGCGTACATACCTCTGGGGAGAGGTGTGCCAACCGGATGCTGCCGATCAGACTGAGCCTCTGTCCAAGGGTCTTAGCCTTATTGAGGGACAGCATGGTCTTCCTCATCTTACGGCTGTGGCGGATAGGAACATCGGACATGAACTCCACCCCTCCTGCCACAACTGCGTCACACTGGCCTGCAGCAATCAGACCAACAGCTGGAGGGAGAAGAAAGAGGAAATTTAATTTAAAGAAGGGGGCACTTTAATAAGAAATGAAATGTGTACATCCCTGTATTTCTTTCCTTTGAATGCTTAATGGATGTCTTTGAATTCACAAGACATCCATATAGTTTGTTTAATGATTCCTCACCGTCAACATGCTATATGGTGTGTTTTGATACTGATATCTTCCAAGTTTCTTTTTGACTACATAGTTCAGTTTCGTCTGAGAGTCGATAAATGATAATATTAAGTATAATGATAATTATCGTCCAGCCCAGAATATACAGTACATGTCAAATGGTAGGAGCTTGGTGTAGAGATTGGTTTCCCTGACATACCTGAGGTCATTGCCTGGTTGGAGGAGATGCAGGCCATGGTGACAGTGTGAGCTGGGATCTTGTCAGAGAAGCCTGCACCCAGTGCTGCCTGAAAGCACAGTAAAAAAAAAATTGCTCCTTTGGTTAATATTACGTCTCAGCATGCAGGTCTAATGCTTTGGATCAAGGCTTAAAGAGAAAACATGAAATATATGAAAAGGCACGTGAAGCTCTCTGAATACCTCTCTTGCTACATTGCTGGTTTTGACCTCCTGAATGACTGTTCCATAGATGATGTAGTCTACAGCATCTTTGGGTAGACCCGTCCTGTGCAGGAGACCCCTAAGAAAACCCAAATGGAGCATTTTAAAATCACAGTAGCACTAAAAGAGAGACAGAAAGCACATTTCTGTACATACAGATTCAGAGAATTTGAGAAGCAGACTGGCGACAAAACAGAATGGAGGTAGAAAAACACAGCACTACATAACATGGTAAGGGACAGAAGTAAACAACCGCCCACCCCCCCACAGCTTTGTCAGATCATCACTCAAATGTTCCTCTATCTGGCCTGCAGTCTAAACCAACGAGTTTCAGCCTTTTCCAGATGTTTTAAAGCCTAGATATTACATCTCAAGGTCACTCATAGAACTGTAGGATTTAGTGTAAAGTTACTCTTTATTGGAGCTTGGTGGCAAGTATTAAATAAAACGGGGGTTTCAATGGGCAGTTCGTCGGAACAGCTACACACTATGTCAGCAGACTTTACCTCAATTCACAGCGTTAATAAAAACTAACGGTAGACAAAAGACACAATATCTACAGACACACTTACTGCATGGCTGCTCTGGCCAGGTCATGGGGCATTAGATCAGCATACCTTTAAACACAAACCAGAAAGGAAGCCAAGATTCTCTCTCCATAAAAAGGCATTTGACTGCAGGTTTTACTTGACAATTCAACAGTTAACTTTTTTGATCATGTCCAGGTCAAAGAACAGTTCATTGAGCAGCGTATCAAAGCACTATAAACATATGGTATTTACGTACTCCAGCAGCCAGTAAACTTAGCCATACAAAAAGAGCAGAGACGTACGTGGTTCCAGACAACAGGAAAGGGGTTCGAACTCCTTCCACCAGAACTATGTTCTTCATACCAGGCCGAGCCAGTGAGTTTTTGCTCTTAGTCTGAACTGAAAGAAAATTAAGACAGAAACTGCTTGATAGACTCTGAACTGAGGAATCAATTTGAGTACCAGGTCAATATCAACTGTTCAACCATTTAGAATCATTAAATTCACCACATGTTCTGTCCAAGTAAATATGTGAATCAACAAATAGAGGCTTACGGTGTTCAGCTCACATTTGAACTGGTGTGATCTCCACAAAACTAATCGGGTTTTTTTGACGTGAATGTAAATGACATCACTTACCCTGAGCCTGAAGCTGGGCCGTCGAACTGAGAGAGCGTGCCCCTGAGACACACAGAGGAAAATACTACAGTACATGCTATAAAACAACATAAGCAGATAACAGTGTTGTAGCAGCCTGAATTTAAAGAACAGGTGTCCGTATTTTGGTTGGTGTTGTTGGAACTTGCACTTCTGACTCTATTCTCTTGTTTGGTAGAAGGTGTTTTTGCTTTGACATACTGTATATTGGAATCTGTTAAACTAGAAAACTAATAAGAATGCAGAAAACGTACCAAACCGCACCGCCCAGGCAGGGCTGAGCGAGCAGCCCCGCATTGTGTTCAGCAACATGGAAGCCATTACGTTCTACGGAGAAAGAAGCTGTAAATGTTACTGCGAAATTGTAACCACAGTTCTGATGAAAAACATGATCCTGCACAACATTCCTGCGTTTTAAAATAGTTGCTACTTCCTGTTTTAACCACGGAAATAATTGGACGGCAAACTACCTGCTAATGCACTAAATACTAGGCTGTATAAAAGAAACACCTCTCTGTGTAATGCAGTACAGTTCCACAGCACCAAACTACACCCTCCAAAATGACCCATACAGTTGAATCAACACCTCTCTAAAAGTGTTTCAACAAAAACTAAACATTAGAACCTTATTGCATGACAGTTGTGTTAGACTGCATTCATTTTAGCTGTACCTAATAACAAATGAGTATCAATGCTCCTACATACACAGTGTATGTTGTTCTTATTTGGTATATAAGCCATTTATGTAGTCTGGCGTACCTGAACATAAATACACTACAAAGCCTCTCAGGTAATAAAGATGTAGGCAATAGGTCAACTGTAGAATGCACTGAGTCCCTGAGTCCCAACAAGGCCTGCTTGGCTGTAAGTAGCTAAATCTGAAGTATGACAATGCAGATTATGTGGTCTGATGTGGAATTAAAATATTTGGTAGAACATGATGGGTTACTGGCATTCAGCCTGAAACACAGCCCCAATATTAGCAGTGTAAAGGGACAAACAGGTGTACTGTAACTTAAAGAGGGCGAACTCCATATGAAACTGTGTTGCCTTGCATATCAGTGGAAATACTAAGGGTACGTGTCGAACTATAAATCAAAGGGGGTTTTTCGTTTTAATTAAATTTTCTACAAATTTAAATTTACGCTATATTTTATTATACATGTCTTTTTCTGTGCTTTATTCTGCGGGGATAATATGACTTATCATTGACCGTCACCCTGCCCAACACCCCTAACCCGGGCTATGACCCTTCACCTAGATTCCACTGCTGGAGGACAACAAGAGACAGAAATACAGAACGCACTGTTTACACATCGACTGAGCATTTGGCTCCTTGCGGCAACGTTTACACCCATCAAAAACCCCAAATTACTGATACAATCTAAACAGCATAAAAAGATGGAACTTGAAGCTACATGCAAGCTAGTAAAGCTAGGTAGCTACTTGTTAGCTAACGTTTCCATCCAGTTGTGGTCTATTCCTCTATTCTTATACGCATTTGCAACGTTCATACAATACATACATACTTTCTACTCTTAATATCTATCGCTGTTACTATTGGCTGAAGCTTACCTGTACTCGTGTTACGTCTTCGCCGACACCGCTTCCCTGTCAAATGATCGGCTAGACTCGGTGGCCCTACTGGACTGCGCTGCCAGGGACCCAACCGTGTGTTTTTAGTTGACTACAATAATGCCTGAAGAAAACAAACGAGAAACAATAAATAGTTACATATCTGATTGTGATTAGGAGCTATTTTAACTATGAATCAGAATACTAACACCATGAAAATATTTATTTTTGCAAACAAAATTTTACTATTTCAGTACTATAACATTTTAGGCTACGGCAATGTTTCAGCGCGTTTCGAGGTCCGTATCCTGTTTGTCCTGTCGACACGCTAGCGCCCCTAGCGGCCAGAATGTTTATTGTGTGGTGCTCTGTTCTCAGCTCCTGTCAGTGTCTTCATTATTGACAGGTAAACATGGGAGCTTGATGGGTGACTGGTTCATCTAATATACTCTCACTAACAGGGCTCAGACTGATGATCTACCAATATATCCAGTCATTTCAGTAAAAGCTAGATGTTATCATGTTTTTGCGGATTTCCTCTGATGTAAAAGTTTGAAGACCAGGTTTACGGAGGTGAATTGTGCAGTCCAGTCCAACATGTGACCGTGTTTCCCCCTTCTGTCACGTCTTTAGTCAAATGTTGGCTTTGTTTGCAACGTCAACATCACTAAACATCTGACTCTGTTGCCTGTTAACAACGTTATGTCTACAGGCAGTGTTGGCTCATCAAAATACACTGTGTATCCTTGAGGTGGGACAGACGGCTGCAATGCATTTACTTCCTCACAGAACACTTGCAAAGCTGATTTTTCCTTATTAAACACATTGAAACATGTATTGTTTGCATCTATGGCTGTAAAATAGTCTCTTTTGCTTATGAGGGCTCCTAACGTCAAGGAAAAGTGTTCAGAAAAAGATATAGGACATCACTTCTTTGACTAATCGACCACAGCCTGGTCAGTTTACTAGCCTGCAGTCTTCTTTACTGCCTGTGTTGGCACATTGCTGCCTATATTAGCACGTTACCGCCACCTGTAGGTCAGGGGAATAGTGTGCTACTAGAGGCAACAAACTCAACAACGTGCCTCTTTAAAATATTCGATTTTGGACTAAAGCCTCTGTGCTGAAGTGTGCGGGTCACTCTACAAACAGTAAGTTGATATTTGTGAAGATCATCATCGGTACCGTCTGTCAGAGAGTGCGTTGAAGACCAGCCAATAGCAGTTTGGCGGTTCGACATCTGCCTTGCACTTTTAGATTTCTTGGGGTGTAGTTACCCTTTAAACACACCCACCTCATTTAGTTGCCATTCAGCTGGCGGCAGGCCGGTTTGTCGGCCCACAGTTCCCTATATGCTCACGTGTCCTTGAGCAAGGTCACCGTTCAAGTGTATTTATGCTGTTTATGCTAACACTCTCCAGGGATAGTGTTAAACTGGCAGGAATTGGCATAATACAACGCATGGTAGCCCTCTGTGTGACGATCTCTCGTGCTGTTCTCTCCATCAAGCTCAAACACACGTCAGCCACGAGCTCAAGGATGATGTGGCAGTTCTCCGACTCAGTGATCCAACAGCCGAGGTGTGTGCGTGCATCTGTGTGGGTGTGCGTTTATGGAAGAGAGTGTGAGATGGTGCATACATGTCAGGGAGAGAGACATTATGTTTGTGACCGTCTTGACTACCTGTCTCTGTCTCGGGTCTCCTTACTGACAGATGTGACATGATTAATTAGAGTGTGCGCACGCCCGGCTGTGTTTGTGCATATGCAGGTGAACACGCTGTCGGCGCAATTGCAGTCTGAGCTGACGGAGGTGGTGGAGGGGGGGGGGGGGGGAGAACTGGTCGGCTTCGGCTCCAGCAAGGCGGGCTGGTTCATCCCCGGGGCAGATATCAAGTAGGCTTATTAGGGCGTGTACAAGGATTTCCAATACTTGTGTGCGTGTGTGGTCGCTTCTACAGTTGGCCAAAAAAAAATAAAAGTGGTAGCACTTTCACACTTGAAGCTTTCCTGACTGCAAGCAAACTGGGGCGTGTAAAGAAACCACTTCATGCAAAAGTCAAGAATAAATTCAGTCATGTCTCTCCTTGCTGTGCGTCACTGAACCGCTGAGCAATTAAACACTCTTTATCTCTTTAGTCTTAGTGTGATCCAATCCTGTAAGAGCAGTGAGGAGGTCAGCCCTCGCTCTTGGGAAGGTCAGAAGGTTGGAGGAGTTGGAGAAGTCCTCCCATCCACGGCGCCTGCCTAGGTGGAGGCCTCGAGGTAGGACCATGTGTAGGTGTGTGTGTGACAGGATGAGCCAGATTAAGTGTGAAAAATGCTGCTTATGTGGACTGCGACTTGACCCCTAAATCCAGATTTTGTGTCTTGTCTGTAGTTTGCGATAGCCTTCCAGTACCGAATCACCACAAAAAGCAGTCAAACAGTCCTTGGGACACCAGAGGTCAAGCTGGGACTGCTGCCAGGAGCAGGCGGCACTCAGAGACTGCCTAAAATGGTACACATACACACACTCATATTAATCAGTTATTCTGTGAATGACTTGAAAGCACTGCCACAGTTTTATGCTAATGGATACTGAGTTACACTGGAGTATATTAAGGTCAAGAGCCTCACTTGGGGGGATCTCAGCTCACAGTATCTGCAACCCGGTTGTCGATTGCACGCGTGTGCACGCGTGTGCGTGTGCGTGTGTGTGTGTGTGTAGGTGGGTCTCCCCGGTGCGTTTGACATGACGCTGACAGGCAGGAACATCAGGGCAGATGAAGCCACGAAGATGGGTCTAGTGCACCAGCTTGTGGGCCCTCTGGGTATGTTCTACGTGTGGCATTTCTTCATTGCTGTGCTTCATAAGAAATATAGTTCTGTGTTTTCCTGCAGGAATCTCCTGTGGTTCGCTCCTCTAGGCCAGGGTGTTAGAAGGGGATCAAACTGTGCGTCTGTTTACTCCAGGTCCAGGTGTGAAGCCTGCCGAGGAGAGGACTACTGACTAACTTGAGGAAGTTGCAGTGGGCGTGGCCAAGGGAATTGCCAAAAAGAAAGGTTCCCCTTACAAAGGAGAAGAGCCTCATGCAGGGTGAGCTAAGCCGGGCTCTCACACAAGTCACCCTAATCTCACCAGATCTCATGGCTCACTTGTAGTTGTGCAAAGAGGATTGACAGGAATGTGGATCCAGTCAGCGAATCATATGTTCGGAGACGCTACCCCACAACTGGTTTCAAACTTATTTGATATGCAGAGAACAGATATGCAGAAAACACTAAACCAAGAGAGAATACTGGAAAGCATAAATTCATTGTTCATCTGCGACCTTTAATAACAGACTGAGAACCAGTGGAGGAAAGTAGGTACATTTACTCAAGTACTGTACTTAGGTATTTGTACTTAACATGAGTATTTCCATTCTCTCCTTCAAAATGAATCAATCAATTAAATTGATTCATGTATTTAGTTAGCGGGATTCCTCTGAAGATACTTTAGCCACGGATGGATGTGCAAAGCTACGTGTGTGTGGGTGCTTTAACTGCAGCAGTGGGGTGATTTTAAATGCAGGGCTTTAAACAACACAACATTATGCAACATCCTCTGAATGAGCTCTTTCCAATTAAAACACACCGCCTGCGGATTTGACTTTTAAATAATGATCTTCAAAACAGTTCCTCCACATACATACAACCGACAGCCTCCAAATGATGTTGTGTTTTGTTTCACAAGAAGGTGTGGAGCCACAGAAATGGGTCACCTTGACAGCAATTTTTGGCTTTCTCATTGGTCTTTCATCGATTCATCTGATTAAAGTTTGGTGTTGAAGTTTTGGCACATGTAACAGGGGTAATGTTGTCTGGCTATTGGCCACTGCATGAGCCATTCAAGTTGTGGCCCGCATAGTTGAATACACACGGTTTGCCTTTGAACGTAACCCACGTGGACTTAGTGATAAGACTGTTGGGGTGTAAGGGTTGCTGTATTATCTCTTTCAATTTAATTTTAAGAAAATAAGCCAGAGTCTTTTTCCTGAATTACCAATATAACACATTACACTGATGTGTGTGTGTGTGCTTGCATGTAGTTTCTGCCCAAAGCCTTTGGTTCTCATTTTGGAGGAGTAAAATATCGAGATGAGCAAGACCTTTTGTGCAGAGAGGCTTCAACGGTAAAAAGTTAAATGCTCAGCGTTGAGATGCCCTGTTGACGTTCTACACGTTGCACTTGATATTGGAGTTTTCCAGAGGAACAGCTCAGTTTCAGCGTATGTTTCTGGCCACTAATCTACAAGCTGTATCAACATCTTACATCATTAAACCTTTCTCCTATTTTCAGTTGCTTAAATTACAAATATTTGCAATTTTATTATCAAGCGCTATCCGTTTGTAACCATTAGGAAATGTTCAGACAGTAATGAGAAGTGAAGTTTGCTTTTTTTTGGTTTCTCATATGGGTTTATGAATCTGTTGTAAGCCAGGTGCGTTCAGTTAAAAGTGTAAAACGACGCATATCTTGTATTTAACCGTGGGCGTGGCTGCGGCCTATTGTAACTTGTCCTGTACACTGACAGTGTCGCACCGCCCTTGTCTCTGGTAACTGACTGATCTGGGATGCTGTTTTGTTTCATCATTTTCTTTCAATGCAATAACTGTGGTACTGCATCCGGCCTTATCTGCAATAAACCTCACAACCTCCTGCCTCCAGCTCCCCACAACCACCGGGGAAAGCAGAACAGGATAACTTGATTTTAAGAGGTCAATAATTTTCTGCTTATTTGGTTTTCTCATATGTGGTTCGTCATTGCTCCTCTTACAGTGGCCTTTACAGTTACATGATCACACGCAGATGGAGAGAGAGAGAGGATTTGCGGAGTTTGTGAGATGTCACGAGAAACAGTTTTGAGAAGCTTGGCATCAGTAGCCAGTCATCATATTTTGGGGAATGTTGTGGAATTTAAAGAGGATTAATTCTGGCGTCAGTGAACAGCAGCTTGTATGGCAACAGGAGAATCAGAAGAACTAATAAACAAGTTTGCTTTGACATTTAAATTACGCGTAACAACAAAAATTGCATTTTCACAGTTATGTAGGTAAATTGGATGCATGTTGAAATTAAAGCTGTTTGTATGTGTAAAATTCATCAAGCAGGCCGTGTTTAATTGTGACAGCTGGAGGAAAATTTGTGTCTCGATCTGCTGCTGTCTGGATTCATTCAGTTGCTAATTAAATGGAGAGACTCAGGTTTTGGACGATTTTGTAGGTTTTCTTGTATATTCAGCCACAACAGATCAAATCACTCGCATCATTAATACATTTTCTCAGTTAATTTATAAGGGTAGGATTGGTAGGTAAATGTAGGGCTGCAACTAACAACCATATTTATTATCTATTAATCTGACGATTGTTTTTTCGATCAGTCAATTCATCATTTGGTGTATAAAATTTCAGAAAAAACTCCCTTTGGAAAGTGAATTTTAAAAGGCAGGTGTTCTTATCGTCAAATTATTTATCGTTATTATTTAATAAATACAACAGTTCTTTTGATATCTGATGCAACACTAGTAACTAGAGCTGCTACAATGCTTTATGTGATAATCGATTGATCGTTTCGGTCATTTTTCAAGCAAAAAAAGTCAACCATTTGCTGTTTCTGGATTTGGTTTGGACATTTCTTTGTCACGTATGACAGTAAATGAAGAGTCTTTGGGTTCTGGACCAAAAAAAAGCAATTTGAAGACGTCACTTTGGGCTCTGCGAAATTGTGATGAGGATTTTTCAGTTTTTTGACATTTAATCAATTAATTCTGAAAATAATCGACAATGAAAGTAAGCGTTAGTTGCAGCCCCATTATTAACCCTTCAACAGTTTAAATTGGATCATCCCTCATGGGACTTTGGATCTTTCCTCAAATGTTCTGACGTGTTATGCAGCTTGTTTTTACTTTCAAGCAGTCGTCAGTGTTTTGATTTTTTGTCTAGCGGTGTGTAATGAAGAAGTAAAAAGAACATGTCAACATACTGTATTACTTAGTGTAATTTCATTTATTATTATGCATGGCTAAATCAAACATATCTGGACAAGTGATCTGAGGTACATTTTGAGAACTCTATTTCTGAGGCAGTCAAAGATTCTATTATAGCATGGCAACACATCTGTGTGTCTGACTCTAGACAGAAGGACATCTTGTGTTACCCTTAAAGGGAATGTTAATAAAAACTGTCCCAAAGCACAAAATGGCCCTGATACAGAATACTGCAGATGGTTCAATGAATCATTGATCAGTACCAGAAACTCAATAATTACTTCATTGGGTGCTTCTGATTTTCAGACGATCTGCATTTTTCTTTTATTCTTTAGCTTCAAAATAGCTCTTTCTTACCTCCTAAGAAACTCTCACTTTGTTGACATTTATTCCAGACGAAGGAGGCTGTGCAAGAGACTCGGGTTTGGGAACAGGTTCAGTGTCCTCCTGGTCAACAATAGAGGCTGTAAATCCCTTAATGCTCCTTATATTGCAAAAAGTCACATTAAACCCTTACTGTGGCGTGAATAACGCAATATGTGAAAAGTGCAGAAATTCGGATCATTTGACAAAATCTTTTTTTTTTATGTAAAATGCAGGCATGTTGTCCTGTCATATCAGATTGCGTGTGCGACCACAGCATGAAGGCCACACAAATCCATGTAGTGCTTAAAACCTTTAGCTGTCTCAAAGCGTGAAGATGTATTGTGGTTGACTATCTGCCCCAAACACGAGCTGAAATAGGGCACTTTCATCATGTAGCTCTCTGTCGTAGCCATTTGTTAGTAAACTAGTCCCAGTCTGTGATTCAGACAGGAAATACGCAGTCAGTCTGTCAGAGACTCCTGGCAGTCAAGTGTCAGTTCTACAGTTTGACCACACGGTGGCGTGGTTTCCTTCCTCAAAGTCTGAGCTCAAGTCAGTGGGGCTCAGCAGCCAGTTTCTCACAGTGGAAGGCACATTCAGGATGGCTCAGTAGCCAACAGGCACATTATCAGGACAGTGTGCGTGTGTGTTAGATCTTGGGCCTCCAGCCTTGTATGAACTGTGTGATCTTTGTGACATGGAGTCGGCTCAGGTGGAAGTCATGTGACAGGATGTCCTCAGTTAGCTGCACCAGGAGGCTGCCGTCGATTCGCTCCCTCTGGAATATGGCCACCGCGGCCTCTGATAGGCCGATGAACCGCAGGCAGGCCGACACTTCCTCCAATGACAGCACAGACAGGTCAGCAGGAGGCCGCCAGGTGGGGTCAGAGGGCGGGGACAACACTTCAGTGACCCCTGTGGAGGTCCCACCGCCCTCTGCACCTCTGGAGGAATCTGTCCTGGGACTGGCAGTGGGCTCAGGTGAGGGGCACGGGGACTGGCGGTTGAAGGGGTTCAATGCCCCGAAGGGAGCAAATCTACTCTGTGGAGGTGGCGGCCTCAGTCGAGGTCCGGAGGAGGTGAAGGAATCTGCCCATGTTTCTGCCCAGGTGGCCTGTGCTGGATGAGGATTGGCTGTGTTGTCTGCAGGGATGGCAGAGACTGGCTCAGGACTGGCAGGATTAGGGGCGGGGCAGTCCGCCCAGGAGCACGGGTAACAGTAGAGGGAAGCATCTGGAGAGGGCGAGCAGCTGGGACAGAGCAGGAGAAATCGGTCAACATGACTCAAAACACCAATAACCTCCATTTGAAAATCTGAAATCATACACATTTAATTGAGATATAGGTCAGGTCAGGCCAAAAGTTAAAACTATTATTTCAACAATATGTAAATGACTATATTTCAGTATCAGGCAGGTCCTAACTACATGAAACATAGTCATAAAAATACTGTCAATACAGTGGTCATATGTGAATATATGACTAGACATCTAAAAAATGTTCCTTTTCAACCAAATTTAGCAAAGTTGATAAAACAATCTCAGCACAAGGTCCCTTACGTAGAGCTCAGGAGCTTTGTATCACATCACATGATCATCAGCAGATTTTTTGCCCAGGTGTCATGGAAATTGTAAATGTTAAAATTTCCCTCTCTTTCTCAGCGCTTAAAGGACTTAAAGTTCAGCTTCAGGTTCGAGAATTAAAGTGCTAAAAAAAAAAGGTAATTTAATTCCATCTCAACTGGGCAAACATCATCTTTTTGACGAGGACACCGGTAGCTGCTAACTAACAGCACAAGTCTTATTTCATGAGGAAGTTGCTATTTTCTTCCCTCCCATAGATCATCTGCTTTAAAGAGCAAGGAGGATGAGATTTGGTGGCATCTTTGACTAGCAACCAGTGGTTACAGTAGTCAAAGCCAGAGAAGGAGGCCAATCCTCTCAGTAATTGTACTAATAATTCCACATATATGGGATAATGATTTGTTGCATGTTTTGAGTCAAAACTTAACATCCACACTGTACCTGTCCTGAAGTCCAGAGGAGTAGAAGGAGAGGTTGGGTCTTGGGGAGGTGGAGGTTTTGGGGAAGCGAGGTGGGACGGGGGGGCTGGGGGCCGGACTGGACATGGAGCCTCCTTTAGAGCAGCGGGGAGGAACCGGAGGGGCGATCAAGTAGCGACACTCCTCTCTCACCTGCACACAAACACACACAGGAAATAAAAGCTACAACAGCAAAAAAAAAAAAAAAAAAGTGAAATCCTGAAACTTGACTTCTCAGGAGGCTGTGTGTGTGTCTCAATGTTCTGCTTGGTAAATGTCAAACTTGGTGACCTTTAGACCTCAAACAAACTCCCTCCCTCCCTCACACACACACACACACACACACACACACGTCTTGGCAGGCTAAATATCAGGCAATGAAGAACGCTGTACGTGACAGGGTATAATCCAGCTGCATAGCAGACATGAACACCCTCTCTGTACCTCTGTGTCACGTTGACAAGAAAAAGTGAATTAAGCAAAACAAGCGCGATAATTCCCCCCTTACAAACACAGACGCCATATACACCAACATATAAACATCAATTGACTCCAAACTCCAAAATGAGAACAGCTCAGCTACATTTTCTGCTTTAAAAAACAATTTTGTCTTTGAGATGGTTTCCTATTTGCAGGTACGGGTCATCCTACAGAGGAACATACGAGCCAATATGTGGAGAGGGCAAAAAATAATAAATCGGATAGAAGAAAAGCCACAACAATCCGACAAATACATTTAGTTGCACGTCACATATTATTATGAAAGCTTTTTATGAAACGTTTTCTGTTCTTATCATGAGAAATGGTTCGACTGTTGCTCTGTGGCAACCTTTAATCATAAAATCGATAATAATTTGGTTATTTTTAAGACCACAGGCTCCATCAGTATTATACTCTACCATGGGAACTGAACTGGCTCTGTACTATTTATTGAATTATTGTAGCATACAGCATACAGCACACATGTACCTGCATCCTTGGTGATGACATATGTATGTATTCATGTGCTGTGAGTGCATGGCAGCCTTTCTAGGAAGTCTGTGTGTGTGTGAGATTGTGGCCAGTGAGGTTTAAAAAGCGGGAATGTATGAATGAATAATTCAAGCCAGGCATCCTGACTTTTAAAAGCCGGATGCTGCTGTGGATGGATAAGAAGGATGAGAGCCACGCGGATGAAAGGAAGGAGAGGAGGTGAAGACTGAAACTCACAGCATCAGATTTTGGAGGTACAGGTGGTGGCGTAGACACTCTTGTCAACACGGTACCAAGAGAACCGTCCAAAGAGGAAGACGAATGGAAGGAGATGAGGTTTGGCTCCTTCCCCAAGCCCTCTGCGTTCTGATTGGTCCAGAGTTCCTCATAAGGGATTTCCTCACTGGTCCTCATTTCAGCCTCAGTCCACTCAGGAGTCACATACTCCCGCTCCTCACCTGGTCCCTCCCCCAGCCGCTCTCCAAAAGAGTCCCTAAAGCGCTGTGATAGGCTGTCCGAAACCCCACCCCCATACCCACACATGGAGAGGCGCTGCAGTGCCGGTGCCAAGGAGTCCTGACCCGACACACACATGCGAGAGCGCCGCGGGCTCACACACTCCTCTGTCATACACTCCAGCTCTGGCCGGGTTTCCCTGACAGCGCGTGAATAAGCATCTGGGTCGAACGCGTGCCGCAATAGGAGGCTCTCTAGCGCCGCCGTGTGGACAGAGGCCTCAGCCACGTTGAACCGGGGCATGCAACGCAGCAGCAGGAAGTGGGAGGGGGAGACTTCCTGTCGGCGGAGTACCATGCAGAGCACCACCGTCTTGCTGACGATGTTGAGCAGCTTGTAGCGGTGGCCCTCTCGGACCGCATGGCGGTCGTAGGGGTTACGTGGTGGTCGTGACGGCACGGACACATTGACAGGGAGGCGAACCCTCTCGATGATGCTGCGTACCGTGTGCTCCCCTCCCAGCATGCCTTGCTCCAAAGGGGAGCGTGTGCAAAAGCGTCCACGGCAGCCAAAGGGCAGGCTGACGCTCTGATTGGTGCGATGGTTCATGCAGACCAGGCAGGGAGTTTTACCTGAGGAGGCAGAGACAGAAAGGTGGATTAACCAGGGGTCAAAGTGTACCCAAACAATGGGATAAAGGTACAATCAAGAAAAAAGACTTAATGTCACAGTCCTGATGTGAGTTTGTAGTTTGGTGCTGTACTATGCATGGTGGTGAAAAACACAAGAATGATTGACTTTATTTCCAAATAGAATGCATCACTGCTTCTACAGGCCAGCCGTGCACAGCTGCACGATCAAAGTAGCACAAACTGCGAGTCCGCTGGAACTGAAACAGGAAACAAGTGGGATGGGAACATGGATGTATTGAACTGAATTGGGTACCGAACCCAAAGATGGCGAGTTCCTGCTCGGCCCATAGACTTCACATTGTCATGACATCACAGATTTTAAAATCACTTTTCTTGTCTCGAGGAAAGTTTTACAAATAATGCATAATAGAAAGAGTCATGATCGACTTTGTTTGCAGCTCGGATGTCCTGTCAACAGGTTTACAGATGTCTCTTTTACAATGGTGGCCTATGGGGAAAATGCCTTTTGGGCTGCAGGGGAATTTTCACTGCAATACCATGAGTTACCACTGGATAATAATTGGAAGTAAGGCTGAGCAGCAATGCCATATCCAGTTCTTATTATACGTACATAAATGGATGGGAGATGGAGCAAATAATTGTGGGAGGGAGTTTAATGTGACCACAATATACATGAAATGGTTTTTGCAGTAGCTGCAGTTTATTTAGTTTTTCATAAGCATAAACATAAACAACAGTTTGGCCTTACTTACTTCTAGGAGTCTTTCCCAGGCGTCTCAAGAGCGCGCTCAGTCCCGTCTTTTCCTTAGAGGGCGCGGCACAGAGAAGCTCTGCCTTCCCCATGAGTGACAGCTCATCTCCTGCCTGCAGAGTGAAGCTGTAGGGCTCACTGTCCTCACTGAACTCCCCCGAAACCACCTGCAGCATACACATGTATGCATATGTGGACATGATATAGCATGGCAGAAGCATTAAGTGTGATATTCTCATGTTATTCAAAAACAAACAAAAAATTATATGCAATGTACAAAATGCCATCTTAATAAGATAAAGCAGATGTTGTAAAGATTCATATGTGTAAGGAACACAAAACCTTCACACTAAAGGTGATCGTCTCCATGACAAACACCCGGTCAGGGAAGACTCCAGCAACTTCCTCCACACTGGAAAAATACTGGACCAGATCCCTGACGTCTCGGTCTTCATCCAACAACTTGAACTTCCCTACAGAGAAGATGGAAGCAGGGCAGGAGAAACGAAAGGGTGAAGGAGGTATGAGAAGATCGAGGGAGGAAGCGGAAGTAAGTTGGAAAAAGGAAGTGAAGGAAAGCATGAGAGAAGAATAAGGTGGAGGGAGCAAGAGGAGGATAAGGGAATAAGGAGGAGGAAGGAATGAAGGAGGACAAGAAAGACAGAGGGAGGAGAAGAGCAGAGGAAAGTGGCGTAGGGAAGGGGAAGAGGGAAGGGGAGGAAAAGGAGAAGTGAAAAGTTGTTTTTGTTCCATCTTTTTCTTTTTTGTTGACTCCCTACAGTCTGTCTGCAAACACACACACGCACAAACACACACACACACACACACACACAGAAGAATACAAAGACACCTCCATGACCTATGACCTGGCACCAGCTCCCGGCGAATCAACAGTCGACGGGGGTTGGCATGGCAACCAATAAAGGACCCCCATTCTCACGCAGAGCAGAGACACATCACCATGGAGACCCCCTCTCTCTCACACACACACACACACACACACAACTCTCTCTCTCTCTCTCTTCCACCCTCTCTTTCCCTTGCTCATCTCCTCCTCCGCCTGTAAATCCTTCACACTCGTGCCGCTTTGATATTGTAAAGAACCCGTTCCAGGCCCCAGATCAGCCTTGTTAAAATCACATTACCCTTTATTCATATTTACCAGTTTATCGGATTGCATTTAACTACTATATCCCTCGAGGTATCCTTCCTTTTCTCACAGAGTCAAAGCGTTCGTGTGTGTGTGTGAGGGAAAGAGAGATGAGAAAGTTATCTTTTGTCTGGGAGGCAGAGCAGAATACCAAACGCCACCATCCTCCTCGCCAGCCCCCCACCCCCCAACCTTCCAATTCAAACAGAGCTCCCAGGATAAGGAGCTCCCACCCACCGAACAATACCAGCAAGTGCTACTTTCCAGCACAACAAACGGCGACAGACTCAGGAGGAGTTGAAACAGGTTCACCGCTATACCAAACAAAACTGCAGCTCCGTCCTGGAAGCTGGGAGATTAATTCAGCTGGAAGTGAGACGTTACCAACAGATCTGAGATGTAACAACATATTAACACGCTGTGAGAACATTTTGTTCCAAGAAGTGAATCACACTCAGGCTTTTAAATCCCTACGCACAAGGCTTTGGCAGCTAGTTCCACATTACAAGGGCGGCTGTGGCGCCACTTGCTTCTCGTTCATTCAGCTTTTCTGTCCTCTACCCTCCAGTCACCATTGCCTCTCACTGACGGACAGAGGAGGCTACAGACAGAGAGAGAGGGAGGATAAGAAGGAGGGAGCATCCTGTTGTCCATCCCCAAGGGGAAACCTATATTGCTCTCCTCGTAAGCTTATTTAGACTTCCTGTATGAAGTCATCACACAGACATTAGCTCATCGTTGGCGAAGGCCTCTGATTCAACAACAACTCACCTGTCATATTTAAAGAGACACATCCATCCATCCATCCATTTTCCACCGCTTATCCGGGGCCGGGTCGCGGAGGCAACAGGCTAAGCAGGGTTGTCCACACGTCCCTTTCCCCTGCAACGCTTTCTAGCTCTTCCCGGGGG